>WBMY01011673.1:1468045-1515084 GCA_013397315.1 Donacobius atricapilla
TAATATTCCTGCTGCTATATTTCCTGGTCAGGAGCCCAGAACAGAATGCATTTCTGCTACCTTGGCATGTACCTGGCAAACAAAGTTTGAGAGTTAAAAGGCTTTTCTCATAAGAGCAGATCAGGCAGATGGTGAATGGGTGCAAAAGACCCAAAGAAGCATTTTGCACATATTTGCAAAGGGAGTTGCTCTTCTGAAAAATAGGGAGGATAGCTACCACAACTGCCTGGTTCACCCCAGATCTTTGTACCAAAGATCTTTGTTTGGTACCAAACCTGTTTGTAAAGCTTTTTCTGTCCTCTGGGGTACAGACACTCAGAGCCTGAACAGGAAGAATTGCTGAATTCCTGATAAGGCTGTCTAACTAAAGCAATCTCTTCCTAATTCTTTTTTCTGGATTGCCAGCATCAGTGTTTCCCTGAAGTCTCACCTGCGCACTGTTGGCAGAGATTTCCTGCCTTTGCCCCTCTCTGTTCAGTGGAACCCTTTTTTCTTTAAGCCTCAGCTCCACTTGCAGAAGTTTGGGTGCCTAAAGCATGTTCCAGGCAAAAGAAGATCGAGTCTTTGCTCATGTGGGATGGCAGCAACAACCTCTTCACTTGTCAGCAAGTGGATTTAAGTCTCTCTGACACCTGCTTTTCACTCGTGCTTGTATCCTCTTCTCCCAGTTTTCTCCGGGCACAGGGCTGGGATGAGCCTACACAGACACGATGGTCAAGCAGAAGTGACCAAGAGCTTTGGGAGCTTCTGCTTCACAGGAGTGCCAAATGGACCTTCCAGAAAGGCAGAGTCTTCTGTTTAAAATAGTGCTTAAGAAGGTGAAAGTTGAGAACTTTGGTGGAACCCCAGGGCTCTGACAGTAGGAGAAGTGAGTCTGTTACTCCAGTGTTTCCCAGTCAAAAGCCAGAAAACCTCGTGCTGCTCGTGACAGGCTTCCAGCGTGAGCTTGCAGGTACTGCTCATTAAAGAGCTGGGATAAGCACCAGATTAGCATCCAGAGTTATTGTGGGAAAGCAAGCAGGAGCTAAAGCTGAGAGCAGGGAGGAGTTAAAGGGGGCTGGGGGGAGGAGGTGAGAGGGTTGACAACCATTATGTCTTAGCAGTAAAGTGAAGCAAGAAACAGCCTGTGGACACTGCATCCACAATCTTGTCAGGATGAGGGATTATTAGGGTTATCCTTATGTATCAATTCCACTCTTAAATTGCATCCTGCTTGTACTCCATGCAATTTAGGGAGATGACTTAATGCCACTAAACAATGCAGAATGAACTCAGTCCCAGTTTACCTGGATCCCATGACTCCTTACAAAAAAAAAATACCCTTAGTCACCTACCTAAGGAATGTCTGTCTTCCAAACCTCTTTCCTTGTTTTGGAAGTCTGAGGTGAAACAAGGAAGAAGTGCAAGGCTCTGAAGCACCTAAGGTGCAGCATCTTGCAGTGAGGCTGCTCTCTTGTCAGGAGCTGATGGCACAGTAAAGGCAGTCAAGGTCAGCAGTGAGAAACATTCCTAGAGGCTGAGCCAGGGAAGAGGGAGGTGAGTTGTGTGGGTCAAAGCCAGTGAAGCGAGACCAGAGCATGGCTTGTTCTCACTAGAACCAGGCTGTTCCCTCTTCTATTTGCAGGGACACAGAACTGAGCCTTTCTGTGCTGTGTGAAAGGTGTAGGTAGCATTGCTAATGCAGCTTTTCCATTCCTACTTCCTGCTGTATCATCTCTTTGTGCTCACTCCCGTTTCTCTCCTCAGCATACATTTGGCTGACACTTTTCCACCGGGTTTGGGGCTGAAAGTCGGTGCTGGTTAGGGCAAGGCAACACCTCTACCTGGGAATATCTGACAACCACTGCAGGATCTCACTGGAGCCTGCCTTTATAGCGTTATTGTTTTTTATGTTTCCTGTAAGAGGGTGGGAGTATAGGACAGAACATTACCCTCCTAATTAACTTAGGTTCCTTGGTCATTTCTAAAAATAATCTTGGCTCAAGTCCAGCCATCCTGCTAATAAAATAAACAAGCCTGCCAGAGCCCTACTGACTGTCAACACAGCTTGCTTTTCTGGTGTAGCCACCCCTTCCTCCTACAGCTAATGGTTTACACGTCCTGGCCTCTCCACACTGTCACAGGCTACACGCAGAGCTCTGCTGTGACCTCCCCGTGTGGCCCTGAACCTTTTCATCTGTGCCTGCATCAGGCGGTTGTCACCATTTCCTCCTGCTCTGCCCTTCCCATTGCCGCTCGGCATCACCTCTGCTGCCACACTCAGCAGCATCCTGCAGGGCTCCTGCATGACTCATCACGGGCAGGCAGCCCCTTCCCCCACATCCTTCGGCTCTCCTGCCCAGGGAGCCCAGCCTCTCCTTACCCATCCCCAAATCCACCTGGGAAAGGCAGCCCCAGGCCTAGAACCGGGCTGGCACTAACGCAGCTTTCCTGCCCTGGCCCTTCCCAGGAACAGGCCTGAAACAGGCAAACAGGATGATGCTTCCAGCCACATACCGACTCCAGACACTTCTCTAAAAAGGAGATTGGTCATAAAAAACCTACTCCCTTCCTGCCTGGGGTACTCTGCAGATTTCCCTAACCTGGCTAGAGGTCGGTCCCCCAGGCCTTTGAAGGTGTTCAGCAGCTCAGCTGGCGTGCAGCACTGGCAGAGGAAATTGTTTGCTGGTGGTTGGTGTTTTCCACAGCTATTGTTTGCTCTTCCCTCCCAGAAATCCCCACAAATGTGACAACTGCATGTGTTCTTTAGCGCGCCCCTGGTAGCCAGGGCAGGCTGTGTCACTGCCAGGCAGAAGTGCCTTCCCCGCATCAGGCAGTGTCAGTACAGCCCCTTGTGTTTGTCCTTTGCACAATGAGATTCTTGTGCAGCTGACACCCTGCTGCTGCACAATGTACCCGAATCTCCAGAGAGACTTGCTTAAAATAGATGCTGTGATAGTGGGCAGTACAAATCTTCATCTCTCTTGGTTTCCTGCCACTTGTTGCACATAAGTCAATAACATTGGTGGGTAGCTACCTCTTCTGTGTTTTTGTTGGGATTGTTTTTTGTGGGTTTTTTAAGTCTTACACAAGAAAGAAGCACAGAAATGGTTTGAAGTGTTAGCTGAGTGGAGCTGTGATAAAATTCTTTCAAGCAGCCTGTCTGGAAGAGTGTTGCTATTACACATAGGACTTTTGGCTAGATTTTCTGGGAAGCTTTGTCTATAAATAACAAACAGCTTTCCCCCTCAACTATTTTTTACTTTTGCTCAAAAGTTGTCATATTACGCATGCATTTCAAGCCTCTAAAAAAGAAAAAAAGGTGATTGTTACAGCAAGGCTACCACCTGACATTGGGAGTAAGAAGCCTTTCTAAAAAGCCCTTCACTTGTTGTATTTGACAGTTGGTAGCACTACCTGTTTCTTTTCTCTCTAATATTTGCATGGGGAAAATGCAAAGATTTATTTCTGTGGATCCAGTGGATTCCCATCCGTGTAAAGCCCCTGGCTTGACAGCAGTGTCTGTCAGGGGTTAGTGTTTGAATTGCCATCTGGGAGGCACAAGCTTAGTTTCCAGAGTCTGACCAAGTGGCTTCTAACCTTGCATATAAGTGTGCAGTGTAAAGAGCTTCCCAGGGAATTGAACCAAGAGCATTCGTATGATAGTCTACAGAGCCCTTGGTGGGAGAGAAGTAGCCCCTCCTTGTTCTCAGGTGCTTCAAGCTAGAGAGGAGTTACTGTGGCTGCGAGGAAGGCGTATTGTGATCACCAGCCACAGAGGTGGCACACACCAGCTTTTCTTTTCTGCAATCTGCTTTTCTTAAGTAATGACCCACTGTTACAGGAAAGTTTGAGAAACCTCTACATAAGGCTTAGATAAATAGGATATATCCACCCTCATATAGGAGGTCAGAGAGCTGCTCTCTTCCTGGATTATTTCAGGTCTTTTAGGAGCTGCTCAGCAGCTGCTGTTTCATCTCAGAGTTCTGCAATAAAAAAGAGTCACTTCTGGTGGATTCTGGTGAGCATGAGACTTGGAAATCACTTTGGACAAAAGATACAAGAAAATACATGATAATACACCAGTAAAGGAGGTGTGGTCATCTCCTAAGGGAATTATGGATATCATTTGTGGAGGTATTCTTGTTGCAGTGAGTGTGTACCAAGCCAGGTAAGTATCAGTGATTTGTCCTGGGTATACATCTGGTTGTTTTACCTCTAGATCCTCCTGATTTGGCCTTACCATTGGGAACTGAAGACATATTTGCTGACATGGTATCAATAAATAGCCTGCACAATTTTTTTTGTTGCTCCTTAAATACTGGATAGTGATTACCTATGTTAAAATGACAGTGAAAGCAGGAACCACTAAAAAGTTATCACAGGCCTTCATGCCAACACAAAGGGACATTCCTCACACAGGGACTTCCCTCACTACCACTCACCCGAGTGAACCAGTTCTGGTGCTTAGACATATCAGTCTCAATCATGAAAAAAATCTTCAGTCCTTCTCCTATTTCCTTTTCCACATCCCCATAATCTACTTTTAACATCACAGCAATTCTGAAATAATCTTTCTGCCTACTGAGGATTAGGTCAAAGCAATGGAAGAGGGAGTGCTGGCTACCCTCTGGCAACAAGCAGCACATAATTATACTAACTTCCATGATCTGGTAGGCGTTTTATTCTTCATGTAAGTGGCCAGAGCTTAGCAGTTGTCCCCTCTGACACCATCCCATACGGAGAGCTAGACCAGTTCTAGCTACCTGCTGCAAGCCACATGGACATAATGGTCTTAGTTTTAGCACAGGATCAGCGGGTGGTTTTCTACACCCACACACACAAACACAGGCCTGACCTCAGTGGTGGCACTGGCGCCTTCGTGAGCCAAAGGGAGCTGTCCCATGCACACACCACTGACCCACCCTGGATTTGGCAGGGTCAGTTAGGATGTGGTGCCAGCGTCCTCTTCAAAGCCCTACAACCCCGTGGGTGACTGTCTTTCCCTGAAATTTGCCCGACTACCTTCAGGAAATAATAAGGGATGCTGTACTTACTGTGCTATCTGGCTTGATACATAGCTTGGAATATACTCCCCCACCCACATGCACAGTGCTCAATGTGCTTGAGCAGTGTGTAGTGCAGACCTGTGGCTGCATTTCAGAAGCACGCAAGGACAGAGACTGAGACTTCAGTTAAGTGCAGGGGAAGTTGGCATTTAAGCAACTGATTTGGACTGGGGGCTAAGCACATTAGTTGGATGAGTCTGCTGAAACGAGCAGCAGTGAAGTAATTGATATTGGCACCAAGAGCCAGTAGGGTTTCAGGATTAACTCTGTGATTGCGGTGAACTGCTGTTTCTACTTTGCTGTGCTAAGTCTGCTCCAAATGTCTTGGGGATTGAAGTACACAAAATGATGCAATGTGATGAGAATCTCTTCCTAGCAGCTATAATCATCCGAATTTCTTAATCCACTTTAAATAAGCTTTCAATGTTGAGATCCTAAGTAAAAAGGCTACCAAGGCATTTATCAAACAATTCAGTGCTAAAAATAGTCTCAGAAGGATCCATGCTCTTAAGCTTCATAATTGCAGTGCAATCTTCAGTACAACTCATTTAGGACTTAGCAGCTCATGTCTCATGCCCACACCCTGTTTTTTCACCTACAGGTACTTGCTGGAGCAGGATTTCCCAGGGATGAGGATCGGACCAGAGCCTACAACTGACTCCTTTATAGCAGTTATGCAAGGAGATGTGGAGGGAATCGTTCCTGGAAATGCGTTGGTGGTGGATCCCAAAAAGCCATTCAGGAAACTCAACGCCTTTGGCAATGCCTTTTTGAACAGGTCAGTACTCAAGAGCTCTCGTGTTCTGTGGAGTAAAGTTAGAATCTAATGAGCAGCACAGCAAGTGATGTAAAGGCATAAGACACTTCTTTTCCTCCCGTCCACATGGCTGATGCAAAGCCAGTCCAGTCCTACCAGATGCACCATAACTCAGTTGCTGAAGGGCTGATAAATGCAAGTGTGACAAACTTTCATTTTACTTGAACAAACAAAACAAAAATGACATCACAGCCTAAGCTTATCCTACAGGAGACTAGAGGTAGATATTTTCATTACATTTCTTGTCCCCTGCTTCAGTATTTCTAGCTTCTTCCATTTGTAATTAAAACCAGGCTCTCTCCATTCCCATGCCTTAGATGTACAACCTCAGGTGCAAATTGATGACCACTCTAATGTGTTTCCTGTAAAAAGGAGTAGCAGGGTGTTTGGACAGCAGCTCTGACGTGAGGAATATAACCTTTCCAGACCCGGCCCAGCCATAGGGAGGTTTTGGATCTAGGCCTTGGCAGGAAGCCAGCAGCACACACCCATATCCTAGATGAGCACAAACTGTGCTGCAGAAGGCAACAAACTGACTACACCCATCATGGATGCCTTCCCTTGGCACAAGTGTGGGAGACGCTGGAAACATGGCAGCCGCTCAGCCAAAGGGCCGGGAAAGCTGGGCTGGGCTCTGGCTCCCGTTTGATCTCCCGAGCTCAGAGAATGACTGTCCAGAGGGTGCAGCATCTCCTACCAGCACTGCCCACAGGCTGCAGCGAGGCAGGGAAGGGGCCTGCAGAGAAGCATGGGAGAAACTTGCTGGCAGGAGAGGGACCTAGCTGGAGTCACTTCTGTGTGGAGAACCTCACAGTACCTCAGGGTGACAGGAAGGATCACTGCACAGGAGCATCATGCAAATATATCAACATGGTCCTGCACCAGAGAGATGTTGAGAAGTTTCTGTTGTTTCATAGGGCACAGAACATCTGCACCTGACCAGCAGTTAGGTCAGGTGACTGCCCACTCCCTACACCAGCGCAGAACAGTTATTTGCCCTAAGAGAGTAACAGGCCTCTTGCCTGGAGTGCAGAGATTGTGGATGAAGAGGACATAATTCAGAACAGCTCAGCTGATAGCCAAGAACAGCCACAGCTGGGAGACAGTTCACTGCAGAGAAGGAACATTAGGCCAGGCATGAGGGGCAAAAAAAGCAAACACTTCTGAACTAGCCTGATGGATGTGTTTCAAATGCAATTTGCTCCTAATACAGCAAGGGATCTCTCCATGCATTAATCCAGTTCACTGTATCACGCTGTGCTCTTGTTATGCTTCTTCTACTCTTCGTTCTCCTGAAGAAAGAGTCAAGCCTGTGCCTGTGCAGACAGCAGGGCAGAGGGACACAGCAGTGATTCAGCAGCAGCATAAGTTCAGTGCTTCTAGCAATGCAGGGAGTAGCCACGGCAGCTAATGACATCTTTCTCTTGCTGACATGAAAAAAGAGGGGGTAATGACAGAGGAGACACGCTAAGGGGCACTGGCTCAGCTATGTGAGCATCACATGCTGACAATGCAGATGCTAATGCCCAGCTAATTAGGAAATTAAACAGATGCAAGAGTTGACTCAGAGGGCCAGAAATTTAGCAGATGTAAGTCCTGGTGCACCCACTGGACCAGATCAAGCCACCCACATTTCTTCATTGGGCTTGGCTTCTGGGCTAGGGACAAGCAGAGCTATCTCTGCCTTGCACGTAGCTTGCTGCTGCTTTGTATGGGCCAAGGCCCTGACCTCACCTAAGAGGCTGTGAGCAAGAAATTTGCAGAAGGGAGCTAATCTCCAGGGGCCACACCTCTAAGGTGAGATAAGAGTGGCCATGGGGAAACCTCCTTGGCCCATGGATGGTTAAAGACTTGACTGTGAGCATCAGTGGAAAGGAACAGAGCAGGGTGAGGCAGTAGCATTCACACAGGCCAAGCTGGTCTTGGCTCAGGTGGCAGCCCACAGCATGTTCCTATGGGCTGCAGAGCCTGCTGCTCCAGGAGTGAGCATCCACTTGTAGCTGGGACTCCGTCCCCAGCAGAGACGGGGTCTGCTGCTTTCCAGGAAGCAAGGGAAAACTGGTACAGTCAGGATTTGGCTGGCCTGTATCCCTGCCTTCCTTCATTCCCAGGAGGTGGAGCACCTGCCCATACCTGGGAGATAGGGGTGCCCAGGGCTGAAATGAGGATAGCAGGTCTGCAGAATCCCATCTCTTGTCTGCTCATCTTGCCCCAGGTTGTTCCTGGCCATTGAGAAAAGGTTTTGTTTTCCCTTCTCCAACTCTGCTGGCTAAACCCCACCTCTGGTAGGATTCCAGAGAGATGGGAAGTTGCAGCTTGTTATCAGGAAGGCTTGTTTGGCACCAAGGGCCTGGAGTAAAATCAGGAATCTCGCCCGTTACTTTCCTACCACACTGACTAGGTTGCAAGAATTCCCCCATTCCCAAAGTCTTCTTTGGGGAAGCTAAGGTGGAGCCAGTCCTGGTTTTGTGTTGTGAACAGCAGGAGAGGTAGATAACCCATGTAAGGGTTTCAGCCCTATACTCTGCCTGTAGAGGTAGTGAAACTGTAGTTTGGCACCACGTTGTTCCCTTCATATGGCCCCAAACAGAATTAGGTCAAGCTCCCTGAGGTCCTGCAGTTCTGCTGGGACAACAGGAGGGCAGCAGCCTTAACTCTGCCAAAAGAGCCAGAATGCACTCACTCATGCTGGCCTCTGACCTTATATCTAAAATCTCCTGTGGAGTACTTCTCCTAGAGAAACTGGTGGAAAATCCCCCTCCCCCGTTTAATATTACAGCACAAGGAATACTCAGGGCTGTAACAATGAAGAGCAAACCTGGGTTGGCAGGACAAGGAATAACATGACCTCCTGAGCCTTTTGTTCTCTGCTGCTGTGCCTGGCACTCAACAGGATAATCAAGCCAGTCCCCTCTCTTAGATATGAGGTATTAGACATTCAGAAATGCTCCCTGTTGCCACCTGCCAAACTGGAGATGTGGGAAGCTGTAACATGTGGTCTGAAATGGCTGACAGCTTAGGGGAGGAGACACTCTTTAACCCATGAGGATTCACTCCTACCAGAATTTTCTTGGAGACATAGTAGAGTAGAAGATAGGGGAGTAGGACAACTGGGTTGTGGCAGCTTGGAGGAATTCAGAGGTGCAGGGGCTTCTGCTGAACCAGACACTCCTCAGAGCACTGCAGGGCCCCATCTGCCTTTACAGCACTGAGTGGTCCTTGTGCCAATCCCCGTCCACTGTGGTTCTGCCTCCTCCCACAGGAACATGTTTTTTGTGCCTGGATGTCACACCACCCTATTAATATGCATGTGTATGTACACACTCGCACACACTTCGAGCTGCATGGAATGCTATCCCAAAAAGGCTATCCACAAAATGCTGCCAGGAGCTATGGGAGCAGACAGGCTTTTACTGTCCTTTGCTGTTACTAGCAACTAAAATAGATGAGCTGCAGCCCACAAAGCACAAGTGACTCTTCTTAGGCAGTGATTTGCATAGATACAGGATGGGGAGCAACTAGCTACACAGCAGTTACACATAAAAGGAGCTGCAGAGGGGGAAGCAGTGAATTACAAAGTGAATGTGAGTTAACAGTGTCATACTGCTGTTAAAAAAGCAGACGTGTCACTGAGATGTGTAAACAGGACTGCCAGCTCTAAGAGATAAGGAGCAATCCATCCACTCTGCTCACCACTAGCAGGGTGGTGGCTGGAGTACTTCAGCTTGTGGCATCATGCCTGAAGAAATATGTGGAGCAGTTTGAGAGGACCCAAGGGAAGGCTGCAGGGGTCTTCAGGGATTTAGAAACGAGCTGGAAAGGCAGCTAGAGAGAACTGGAAGAGATAGGAAAAAGAGAAAAACAACCACAGAACTGTTTTCTATAGAGGAAAGACTGAGGGGAGCAGGATGACAATAAACAAAACACTAAACCTTGTGATAGGGGAAATATAAATAATTTTCCACATCTACTGTGTTTGTGACTGAGGGGCGTTATAGCATATGAAAATTTAGATTAGACATTTAAAAAAAGGATTTACTGTAAAGGTTATTAAGTAATGGAGTAGACTCCCAGCAAATGTTGGTGAGTCTGCATTGTTATGGATTTGAAGAACACTTTAGACAAATAACCTGATTGATCCTGCCTTGAGGCAGGAGGATAGACTGAGCAACCTCTTCAGATCTCATGCTGCCTATGCTTTACTACTTTCATGGTGCAATAATAACACACTTGTTGTCTGTTTAAGACCAGATTTGAAAGAGAACAAAAGTCCTACAGAACTGCTGATTATTTTTTTTAAAGCAAGTTATTTCAGTTCACTTGAGTTCAGGACTCTACAGGGGAATGCTTAACCAAAGAAAAACAAATACCACTTCTTGTTAAAATCTAAACAGCATATAAATGAAAACCCAAATGTTTTCATAATTCACAATTTGGGGGCCCATATAAAAAACCTGTCACAGGTCATGACTGAGACCCATGTTCCAGAGGCAGCAAAAGAGAGAAGAGTGCTTCATTCTAGCTACTTTCTCATTTTTTTAAGTAACAGTAGCTCCAAGCTCCAACCAAAGACTTGAGAGATCAGAGTCTGGCTTGTTTCATGCTGCCTGTGATGTGCAGCACATCATGACTATGTTTTGTTTTGTTTTGTGGTTTTTTAACACATCTCTTTTCCACACAGGTTTGTCTGTGCCCAGCTACCTAATCCTGTATTAGAAAGCATCAGCGTCATTGATACGCCAGGAATCCTTTCTGGAGAAAAGCAGAGAATTAGCAGAGGTAAGTCACAAGTTCAGTTCTCTTCTAAATGACAGTAATGAAAACCACAAGAACTCTATATGATTTTCACTTCAAACTAGACAAGCTGTGGATAAAAGCACTGGTAGGAGCCTCTCAGAGCTACAGCATGGCTTTGCAAGTGGAGACCAAAGGGACATGATTAATATCCTGCAGAGAATTTAAATGTTTTCAGGGAAGACTTGGGACAAGGTCAGCAGTACCTGTGTCACAGTCCATTATTCCCCCATGGAAGAGATTTCTATCAGAGTCAAGTAATACCTGTCTGCTTTGCTGAAACAATTGCTTTCAGTGGCTTACTGATGATCTGTCGCCAAGGCCCCCATTGTAATCAGCCTGGTTTCTTGCACTGGTCACGCTTCCTAAATCTAGTGCAGGACTGGATTGGTTTAAGAACCATTGTCACTCAAGTTCCTCATTGCAGTGGGGAATCTGGAAAGCCTGTGGACACTAAGTCATAAAATTCTAGAGTAGCTTGGGTTTGAAGGGACATTAAAGATGCTCCAGTTCCAACCCCCTGTGATAGATGGGGGCACCTTGCACTAGACCAGGTTGCTCAGAGCCCCATCCAGCCTAGCCTTGAACACTTCCAGGGATGAGTCATCCACCACTTCTCGGGACAAGCTGTGCCAGTGCCTCACCACCCTCACTGTAACAAATTTCTCCTCAATATTCAACATAAGCCTACCCTTTTTCAGTTTAAAGCCATTTCCCCTTGTCCTGTCAGTACAGACCCTTGTGACTGGAACCAAGGAATAGCATAGTCTCCTAGTGAACTTCTGAGGTCACTCTTGGACTCACCATCTGAAGTGGCCATCTTTATACTTTAAACCTAACCTCTGTGGTCACCTTCTTGCTCTGTAAGGTGGCATAGCTTGTATTTCTGGAAGGTTCCTTAGATAAAGCTGGGAGCTACGCACCATTTCATTGGAAGAAAGCCAAGAGCAGAAATATCAGCATTCAGGTTTGAGATGAGTTCGCATGCACACTGCCTATTAACAGTGCACAGCTGCGTTTCAGCAGCACAGGCTCTATCCCAAAGTGCTGAGGCCTTTCCCATATTTCCATGCTCTGCCCCGTAAGATTTCAGATGACTCATGACTTTCCAAGTTCTTTGTCACTTTTGCATTGAAATTTTCCTTGGAAACTTTCTTTTTTCTTTTAATTGAGCAGCCTCCTTGCTTGGAGCCAGGTCTTGTTTGTTTTTCTGGGACTTTCCACCACAGGAACCTTAGCTAGCAAAGAAGTGTCAATAAAGCACAGCTACTATTCACAAAAAAACCCTCACATTAACCTTTTTCAGTGTGGGCTTCTGCACTGCTAGGGGATCAGAAATTCCAAGGTGTGCCAGCCTCAATGAGAAGGTTGAAAACTATGCTGTGCAAGCATTCCTCCCCTCAGCAGAAAGTGTTATGGAGATTAAAAAAAAAATTGTATTATGTGGTGTAGATATTTTCCAGTCAAAAATTGCCACTGAAAGCAACCAATTCACCCGTGGAACTATCACAGTGAAGGAAACTTGCTTAGGGGGAACTATTTTTGTTATTAAAAAAACATAAAAAGAAGTTATAGGTGAGTCAAAATGGACCCATTTGAAGCCCCTTTTCCAAATCTCCTCACTAATTCAAATGCCGACATATATTGTGAGATTTTCGTACTTTTCAGCTGTTTACAGAGCTAAAAATACCCTCCTGCAGAATACACTGGCACTTCCTGCTCCTTCTGCAAAACTTTCTCTGTCAGCTTTCCAATGGGCCTTGGTTTCCCATTCTAGAGCCTGTCAGTCTGACTTTGGTGCAGGCAAAGGTCGTGGAAGTGATCATCATGATGGATCAGGCCAGGCAGCACAGGCTTATGAAAGGCAGGTCCTGCTTGAGCAGCCTGATCTCCTGCTGTGACCAGGTGATGGGTTTCCTGGGTGGGGGAAGGCCGAGGATGTTGCCTACCTGAACTTTAGTAAAGCCTATGACCCTGTTTCCCTCACATTCTCCTGGAGAAACTGGCTGCCCATGGCTTGGATGGGTGCACCCTTCCCTGGGTGAAAAACTGTCTGGATGGCCAGGCTAAGAGTGGTGGTGAAAGGAGTTAAATGTAGGTGGAAGCCAGTCACAAGTGGTGTTCCCCAGGGCTCAGCACTGGGGCCAGCCATGTTTAATGTCTTAATTGATGATGTGGACAGCGGGATTGAGAGCACCCTCAGCCAGTCGGAAGGTGACACCATTCTGGGCTGGAGTGTTGGTCTGCTGGAGGGTAGGAAGGCTCTGCAGAGGGGTCTGAATGGATGGGACAGATCAGTGGGCTGAGGCCAATGCTGAGTTTATGGTTGGAGTCAATGATCTTAAAAAATCTTTTCTAACCTAAACAAATCTATACTTTCTGCAGCCACTCTAATAAATGCCAGCAATGCCAGAACATGCTTGTAACACAGCCATGCACTGTTACAAAAGTCACTGGTGTACTTTAACCCAAGCCAATAATGCCTCTGCAAACATTTGGAAACAGCTGAGGAGGCTAAAGGGGAGTCCCAGTTCTGTACATTTTTGCATGCTCTGTATGTTTGTAGAACTGGAGGCCTGTCTCAGCATGTGGAACAGGTTCTTCCTGGACAACTTCTCTGCCCCCAGTGCAATTAAGTCCACATAGGGCAGGAAATTGGCACATTGGCCCTGCAACTACAATGTGTGGTCATTCAACCATTTTGCCAGGAGGCAACTCTAGATGGTTTACAGCCATCTCCTGATCATCCGTCCATCCCAAGACTTTGCTCTGCTCCATCTCCAGCCAAACAAGAGGGCTGTCATGACCTGTCAACTGATCTCGTCACAGCAGTTAAAAGTACGGTGGGATCTCATTTTGTCACCATTTACATCGGGGACAGACTGAAAGTGGTCATGCAGGCCAGGTCAGATGACCTTGTAATAGATACAGGACAAGATCTTTATCTGGTTTAGGTCAATATGGCTTTGTTGAGACTGGGACAACTCCAGAAATTTCTGTCTACAGGGAGGAGGAAGAGTCAAAAGAGGCCGAGGTGCCTGTGTTTAGGAAGGGCTGCTGCCAGGCACTGGCTTGAGCTTATCTTGAGATATTTGAAAGGGAGTACTCACCTCCCAGCTTCCATGGAAGAGGAACAGGAAAAAGTGGTGAGGCTGACACCTTTGCCACCAAGCTTAGAAGCCAGTTAACCTCATTAGCAAGTTGGTTTTGGAGGCAGGTAGAGCAGTAACATGGTCTATGCAGAAAACAAGACAGGGCTAAAAAATGCTGGCACAACAAAATTCTACTGCTCCTTCTGTACCTTCCCAGCCTGCTTAGGTTTCACTTGGGAATGAAGCAATATCTGAGGAAGTCTTAGAGGTTTTCCAAGAGACTTTGAAGTTTCTTAACTGCTTATAACAGGAATACTTTTCTTAGCCTCATTACTAGTAGTAGGTTCTAAGACCCTCAGCCTGGGGTACTTGGGATGCAATGTCAGGGAAGATAGTAGATGGTGAAGCAGCGTTCTGTCACAAATTTGAGAGGGAAAGTAAAAATGTAAAAGATGTGGCAGGCTTTCCCAGCCTGCCCATCCCATGAGAACCAGCAGCATTTCTAAAAATAGGAAATTCCTCTCAGTGGGAACATCACAAGTCCGTCTCCTTCCCCATTAGACATTAGGAGCATTAGTTAATCTATACAGTGTCAGCTTAGCAGAATACCACGCTGTCAAAGCTTAGCAATCCATGAGAGTCACCTTATACCTCTGAATTTCAAAGCAGTAGCTGTTCCTTTTATTGCATCCATGTTTCAAAGAGCAGGAGCAAGGGAACAGGGTTTAAAGGATTGATTCAGGGGCCAAGTCCAGGTTCTGAAGTTTTTCACTTGTCTGAACTCAGCTCTGAATTAAATTCATTGCCGGGTTGCTGTTAAAGATGACAGATCTGCCGGTCCCTTCACAGCCAGTGTGCGCACGAGCACAGGGTGCTGCTGTTAGTGCTAGCAGCACTCAGCCTCCTACAGCCAGCAGCAGGGCTTTGCAAATGGCTACCAAGCTTTGCTCCAAGGAATGCTGTATAATCCCAGGAAACAAAGCTCTGCCCTGGCTCTCTTCCAGGACTGCATGACCATAAAGAGCCCCCTTCCCCCACAGAGCAGCCCATGAAGTTTCCCAGTAGCAGAGCTGCAGGTTTAGGCCTATCAAGCAATTGAGGGTGATGCAGTGTGTCACAGCTGAAGTGCACATCCCTTTGACTTGCAGTGACATCGCCAGCACTGACACAGCAGCTGCTGCTCTCAAGCTCTCATAAAAAGTGTAGCCAAGGAGCTGCATGCACTGATTTGACCTACTGAGCTCCTGACTCATACACTGCTTTGTGGTAGGCACCCATGGTGTCACAGGTGTGGTAGCCAGACTCCCCGGGATGCAGAGGTGTCATTTACAGGCTTTGTGGGAAATGTTTCTGGGATGTCCTGGCCCAGATATCCTGTCCTTCATTGCTTCTGTATTATCCTTGCCTGGAAGCCAGCCCGTTTCTCTTCTGATCTTTTTTACAGACTGGGGCATGAATCTGTGTCCATGTTTAAAGAACTAATGGTTGCATTGCCTTGTCCCTTGCTCTGTATCCTTTTTGTTATTTATTGTTTCTAGGGGAGCATGAGGCTGCAGAGATGCCCATGGGCAAGGTGTTTGTACCAAAGCATCACAGTCTTGTCTGCTTTGACAATTTGATAATGATACAAATGCCATCCACTTGCAAAGCACTGTGCTGGTGTCACGTAATGAGCTCAGGCCAGCCTGCTGGGAGGGAAAATGAGGAGGGGATGACTGTACTGAAATAAATGAGGACAGAGGGGAGGGACACAGATCAGGTCCTCTGGAGCCAGGCCAGGAGTGAGGACTTCCTCATAGTTCTTCACCATGTGCAGTCTGCCCTGCTAATGGAGCCACCTGGCAACAGGAACTCTTGCACTTCAGTGGTGGTGCCATCCCTGGGGGCTGAGCCTTGCACGCTCTGCTGCCCATCTGTCTCGACCTACATGGGCCCTGAGCAGAGCAGAT
The DNA here is from genome assembly GCA_013397315.1 of Donacobius atricapilla. Classification (NCBI taxonomy): domain Eukaryota; kingdom Metazoa; phylum Chordata; class Aves; order Passeriformes; family Mimidae; genus Donacobius; species Donacobius atricapilla. Next base: position 1,483,746 of record WBMY01011673.1, read on the forward strand.
CCAAGTCTGCCAAGTTCATTTATGCCTTGGCCAAGCTGTATTTGATCCCTCTTTTGGGGTAGTACTTCCTGGTTATATCCTGAACACTTAATATTCACTCTCTATATGCCACCTTCTCCCTTTCCTGCGTTAGCAGTGACCACAAGGTCCTAGCCAGGAGGTAAAGACTGGCAGCGTCGTTCCTCATTGGCTTTCTTTCCAGTATACACTATTCCAGCATTTTCCCAGCTTTCCACCTCATTCCATTCTGCTGGCTTCAGTGCAGCCCTAAGCATCCCATAAACCAAGGGAAAAAACCCTACCCACCAGCCTCGCCCTTCTGGGAAAGCAGAATTCCCAAATGACTGGCAGCTTCAGCACCAGGGACACTTAGTCACTGAGCAGTCTGACAGCAAGAAGAAAAATGCTAATAGCAACAGTCTTGGGCAGTGCAGAGCCCTCAGCCTGGCTGTGTCTCAAATAGCCATGCTTGGAGGGGAAAGGCAAACACCAAGGGAATTGATGTTCTCCCCCTTCATGCAATGCTGTTTAGGGTACAATGGCAACAAAAAATATTTTTTCGGAGGAGTTTTGTCACGTGTGCTAGCAACAGCATGATACAAACTAAAGGCATCCACCCTGAAAGCCTCTAAAAGGGAGGCATTTCAAATATTTGCTATAATACTTCCCAGTGTGATGTTTGCTTATATTCTGTATTTCACTCTGCCTGGGAGGGTGAAAGTGCACTGGTTAGTTTTGACTTCCCAGCCCACCTCCATTACAGCTGCTCTGCCAACCTGCCTGATTTTATCACAGTCTCACTAAACACATACTGTTCCACTGAAATGCTCAGCTCTTACAGGCACACTGTTCTGTACTTCCTCTTAAAAGCAACAGAAAAATGAGCAGAAAATCTTCACAGTTGTCATTTTTATTTCTAGAAATACATGAAGCCATGAGCCTAATTCTTCTGACCTGAAAGCAGCATGCAAACAAAAGGTCAAGATTATATTTGGCATTTAAGAAAGCCAAATCATTTTTTCATTTGGTACTGAGGGTGAAAGGGACTGTCTTCTTGATTAGGTTTGGAAATATTATATATTTTGCAGTTCCAGAACTGGAAGAGCAAAAAAAAGTAACACAAAAGAACAAGATTAAATGGCTGCACAGATAGAAAGGGCTGTGCTTTTTTCTATTCCTATGAACATGCAGTAAGCATTTAATTTATGTTACTAAACAAGTCTGATTTTTAGAACAGCTGTGCAGCTTGTCCATTTGTTGTGCACTGTGCACTCCAGAAACATTCTAAGTATCTATTGCATTGAGGGAAGATGGTCATGCCATCAGCATCTCATCAATTTGCATTATTTATGCTCATCATGCATTCTTTCAGCATCCGGAGTAACAATGGAGAGAGAATGTGTTTCCTGGTCACTAGGAGCTATCAGTTAGAGGTGGCCATTTCAGGCCAGCTTTTCAAATGTGATTTCTCCTGAAATTTAAAGTATGAATACAGGAGAATTCAGTTTGTGTTTGGATGTTGTAGTAAAAAATCTTCCTTGGAATCCCAGCTATACATCAACGCTGCTATGCACTGACTTCTCTGGAAAACTTGGCCTGTATTCAGGTGCCTTCTGAGGTCTCAGAATCTGGCTAGAAACTGTTTTCAGAATTGGCCCAAGTACCAGGTAACGCTCAGGCCCATCTGTTGCAAGTGGCAAAGATACAAACTTGTATATGGGACAAGTTCTGACCACGTACACAGGAGCTAAACAGGATGTTATAGAGAAATGCTGGACAATGCTCTCTGCAGTTTTTCTCCCCCTGATTTGACTGTGCCTAGTGAGGTTTCGTTCGATTCCCAGTGACAAAGCGAGAGCCCCATCAGGCTCCCTCTTTCCCACCCTGAAGCCCTTGCAGTAAACAACATGAAAGCAAAAGGCCAGTCTGGCACTCCAGGTACTGCTTAATGTAAATGTTAGTATTGTTGCTAGCTGAGAACAGAGATCTGCTGTGCTTTGAGTCCTTTTGCCTTTGCTTTGGAAACCTTAAAGCCTCCAAAACATATTTAATGTTTCCATTAGTTCTTGGTACGGAGGAGGAAGAAATGTGGAGCACTGACAGGATGATGTAGCTCCCAGTGCTCTGAATCAGCAGCTCCAGAACAGATTTTTTCTTTGAGTATAGGCACAGGCAGAAGTGATTGGCAAGCTGGGCCTGCTCTAGAAATTAGGGCATGCGACATTCAAAGAAATCTTTTCATTCCAAAGGCCTTCTGTGTACTTCCCAACACACCCACAGATCTGCATTACAGGAATCTCTTTATATTCCCTTGGAAGGCAGCCATTTCCAGAGAGGAGTATGGCAGCTTTTTACAGAGGTGTTTTAGGATGAGCTGCAGTGAGGTGTATCTGGTACCCATCCCTGGCTTTTCATCATCCCTTCTGTCCTCCTTGCTGGCACCACCGGCTCCTCACCTCGAGAGAAACTTGCTCAAGTCACTGCTCTTCCACCCAGTCCCAGCTGTTTCCTCTCTGATACTCTTACCCAGCACCCTTCTCTCTTTAGGACACCATTACTCTCTGGATCTCATAACAGCCACTCAACCCAGCTTCCCACTCACTTTGTCCCTCAAAGGGATGTGTCACTTCCCGCTCCCTCCCCTCATTTTCTTCTTCTGACCTTCCTTCTCCTTTGCTCACAGCCATCTGCCACATTCAGGTAACACCTGCCCCTCCTGGCACATTGTCCCGCTCCAGTGTGGGCTGCCTGCTTGTTTTGCAATGACATAAGTCTTCTTCCCTGGACTCTGAAGGGCTTTCAGGCAGGACATCACTGTGACTAGTTAGACTAAGCCTCAAAAACCCTCTTATTCAATTATAAAAATTTAAGTCATAAGCTCCTTGGAATCAGCTTTCATTTCATCTCCCAGAGCTGTTCCCTCTCTAGGCAGTCAGGTTCTGAGTGTCAGCTGTCCCATCTTGGGATGCTGTCCTCAGACAATCGGAACCAGTCTCCCACTTGACAATAGGGACACTGCCATAAAACTCTGCCTTACAGAGTGGCACAATCTGGTAAATCTTTCATTTCTAAATAACACCAGCTTTAGAAAGATGAGAAGGAAGTTCCCAGTGACTAAAAGGTGGCAGGAAAGAGGTGAATTGCTAAAAGCAGCAGCACAATTTACAGCAGTGTTAACAGCAAGCTGTGAGATATCTGGTGCAAAGCAGCAGCTTTGGGGTTTTCAGCATTTCTTGATCTGTTTTCAATCATCACCACCCAAACTCCACTACCACAGGACCTGTGGCTATGGTTCCACAAGACAAAAAATAAGTATTTTGCTTGCTACCAGTCAAAAAAATAGCACAAACAAACAAAACAAACCTAAACCAACAACCAGTGTCACTACATGGTGAGAATACTGAACTCCTTGCCCACTCCCTGCTGGTTTAAATTTGCTTTAAAATCTTCCAGCCAGGCAGATTTTATGCTGGGTAAAGCATCATCCATCTTCCCACAGTCAGCATAAAGACTGTATCATACCTGATCTGACTTGGCAGAATGTAATTGCATAATCCTGCCAGATCTTGGTGAAATGCATGGTGCCAGATATTCCAAGGTTACACAGACGAGAATTCATTAGGCCAGCCTGCTTTATGGAGTCTAGATGGCAGGGTGTCTGCAAGATCATTTTCTCTGCAGGCTGAACCCGCTGACAGTCCTGCTGACTTGTCAGCTTTGTGTTAAGTCTGTTGAGTTCTTTTCATGCTGTCAGAAGGAAACCTGTCCCAGGAAATAGACATCTGATGGAATAAAATTGTTGTCGTGTTCATCTTGTACTCCTAGTACTGTATGATTTGGATTCATTTTCTCTTCACGTTGACCTTATCTGGAGGTTGTGAAAGAAACTGCATCAGTGATGTTAGAGAATGTTTAAATATGCAGCGTATTTTTCACCAGGGATGCAAGTACAACAGACAGGAATTACTGAACAGCAAATTCTTCCCTTTACAGTTCTGTCTGAACATCCCTGTAATAATGGTTTTGCATTAATGCAGCGTTGGCAAGCAGATGGCTTCCCTACCGCCCTGTAAGTTCACAATAAAACCGTGCTGAGTTCGGTGGACAGCTTCACCCATCCCTGAAACGCTGCCAAGGCAGAGATAGTGACTGCCTGCTTTTGTGAGAGGCCTTAGCAACACCCTACAACACAGGGAGGCGTAGGGAGACATAACGCATTTGCAGTGGAATGAGAGAGGGACACCAGGAAAACTCCTAATTTGACTGCAGATGAAGATCAGTTCTTGGTCTAAACTCACACAGTAATAAACTGCCAGAAGAAAGAGGCAGGCCCAGTGTATCTGCGAAATGAAAAATGGGCCAGAAGGGAAGAAACCAAAGCAAGGCTATAATGTTTAAATTCAGTTATTTTTAGAATAAGCCTCATGTTTTCAGGTGTTGAACACCTCCAGCTCTGGCTGGAGCCAGGCAAAAATGCCCCAAGTTCTCTGTGCCATTGAAGAGCCCTTCAAAAATGAAAGCTCCAAACTAAACATTAAAATATTAATCTAAGACGTTATTTTTAAACACCTTTATTAATAGCTTGCCCTTAGCCATTTACACTATGCACATTATGCTATCCAAATGCTTTAGTAACCGTCTACTCTTATTATACACTAAAAGCAAGACTAAAAAGTCAACCCCATGAATCACATCTGTAACAATACTCAAGGCACTGTGTGTGAAAATGCCGCCACAGTCAGTGATTCCCAGTAGATAGTTGTAAACAGAGCTCTGTCCCACATCATGCTGTGTTTTAAGGAGCTTAACAGCACATTTTTCCCTCTTTCCCTCCATAGTGTTCTATCACTTAAGAACAGAATACATACACTTAGACCTTGTTTTTCCTGCCAAGTAACTCCATAGATAAGAATGCAGCTGTGGTCAGTAGCACTGCACACACAAAACTTGTTTTTGCTCAGCTGGGCACCAACAGAAGAGGTTCCCCAGAGCCAGGGCAAGTGGGACATACAAGGGGAGGGTGTGGGTTGGGCTTTTGTGCCAGCATGGGATGTAAATGAGTCCTTAGTGATGTGTCAGAGCGGTCAACAGCAAGTGTTACTCTCCAAGGCTTTGTTCTCTCTTTAATGGAGATATGCAGGACAGCTGTCAGGAGAATATCTCTGAACAAGCAAAGAAGCCTGGAAAGAAAGTCTGCTAATCAATCTAGACATTTAGTGAAGTCTGCAGGGAAATTCAAGACTCATTGTATGTTACTGTAGCAGCTGGGAATACAAAAAGTGTCTGAGCAGAGATTAATTTCCCGTTTCTTGCTGGGTAGAGCAAGATTTATTTTTGTTAATAGGAAAGAGAGGCTCAGGAAATAGATACCTTCTAAGTGCTACTGTGGATGCAGGCTTGATACAGGATAAAAATCATGATAGCTAAGCTCCTAAAGATAGTTTTGGACACACCTTGAGACCCAGGCTAAGGTCAGTCTCCCAAGTCCTCAGTTAATACCAGAACTACTATTACACTTTTTTCCATACCTCCCTTCTTTTAAGTAATCAGTTTCCACTTTTACTAAATCCCTGCAAGATGGATTGAGTGTCAGGTGCAGACACTTTACCCAGTTCATCCCAGCCCCTATTAACACAACAAAGAGCCTAACAGTCAGTGTTCCTCTACTGTCAGAGGGAAACCCTCCACATGATCGATGATGACATTGTCAAAGTAGCCTAGAGAGCATGACTGTTTTCCATTGATTCTCCCAAGGAAAGGACTGGACAAAGTAGCTATGGTACAATTCAAACTCGTGCCAGCATGACAAGAAAACATCGCAGTCCATGAGATTTGACAATGTTAAATGCACAAGCATCTCCAAATAAAGTCACGCTGACTCACTACTTCCATGATGAAAAAGCAAGCTGTGTAGCTCTGCATATGAAGAATAAACCATCCTGCCATGCCAGATGACTTCCAGCCCTGGCAGAAGTGAACATAAAGTCTGCGTATCCACTGTCTAGCAGAGTTTGAGGGGGCTTGGGAGGTCCCTGTTTGCACATCCATTGATCTGCTTGCAGAGGGACAGCTGACAGCCTGAACCCAGGCCAAGTGAAGTGGGGTATCAGCATCGACTTTGCCCTGCTGCCACTGCCCCCAGCACAGGTTAAGAAGGAATCAGCCCGCTGATCTTTGCAGCAGATTTGCAATTAGAGCAGTGGAGTGGAGCTCCCTGCAGCGAGAGCACCTGAGGTTAAAAAGCTGAGGTTAGCACCTAAGGTTAAAAAAGCCTGTTAATATCTGAAAGTGAGCAGGATCAAGTTTATTTCAGTTTTAAAAAACTGACTTGTGACTGTGTTTGAGGTCAGACACGTGGACTGAGCAAGATACGCAACTATCAATATATATTGAATGCTCAGCGGGTCTTTGTCAAAGCTAGTACTGATTCTGAATTCTCTGAAGTTCTCAGCATAAAATGTAACTGAGCAAAGAGCCAGGGCTCAGCATTGTTTGCTCTTGTTAGAGGAGACACTCATGTCCTAGTGAGCAGAAGGACACTGGTGGGACAAACATCTGTCTTTCATCTGAGATTTCTGTAGATCCCATGGAATAGAACAGGGCAAAGTGTCCACATCCAAGAACACACACCTCACACATCCACACTCTGCCACCCCCTTTTCCTGTAAGGAGCAAACTGTAATTGACCAAAGCAGAGCGCCTCCCAGTAGTAATACTTCGAAGTTGTATAAAAGTTCTCAGCGGCAAAAAGTTAATACTATTTTATCCAGCTGAAGGGAAGGTTCACACAGGCTTCACTTCAGACATGAGAGCCAGGATTTCACTTCAGTTTGCTTAGTTGTGGAAGAAAAGGCCAGCATGCAAAAGCAAGATCAGAGCTCAGCTATCCTCCCTTCTGTAGTTCCAGCCTAATGACTGGGATGCACTGGTTGCCCTCTAGGTTTTAGAGGGGACAGAAGGAAAAAAGGAAGAAAAAGAAAGGGGAGCAGGAAGAAAAAGCACCAAACTAATTATCATGTATTTATTCATGAAAGCTGAGATTAAAATAGTATATTGAAGGATTTGCATGCAAATAGCATTTGCTCTGTCCTGATTTCCCTTAAGTAAGTGCAGCACTTGGTGACTCAGATAACCCCAAATGTTACACAGCATAGGAGAGCCTGACAGAGCAGGGGGAGAGAAACGACCAGTCTCCCATCAAGCCTTTAAAGAAGGATAAAAAAAGCCACAGAGCTAGGAAAAAAAGGCAGTTTTGTTTCTGTCATTACTGTTGTTTGAGGGACTTTTCCACACACTATTTATCATGCCCTGTACTGCTTAGAGGTGGACGCAGTCTGACCCTGAATCCATTATCTTTAGTCCTGAGGAACGTGAAATTTGAACCCACTGTTCCTGGCCTGTGTCTGCCTCTGGTGTTCACAGCAATGCTGTCTGCTAAGCCTCAGGCTCTTGGCTAAGTGAACACAAATCATTTGGCTTTGTGCACATGCAGCAGGTATGACAGGATGATTACTCTGGTAAGAAGGGTTATTTGCATGCTGGGTTTTGAATTGGATGGGACAAAGTTAGTCCTGCACAACTAGACAAGACCTGATATTTGTTAAGCAGTGGAGATACGCCTCTCAAACCAGTCTGGGTGCAAGTATTGCCATTACCCAGCTTTTTACAGCCTTTGTAAGCTATGCTGATGGCCAGTCATTCAGAAATTAGACCGCTCTTATTGCCACATACAAGACTTCTGCAGTAGGTGTTTGAATACAGCAGTTGCTCCTTGATGTGCATTTGAATGAAGATCTGGGGCACAAGTTCAAGACTTCTTTGGGTGATCTCTTAATGTGGAAGGGACAAGAGCTGTCCTTAACTGTGTGCTGTGACATTTCCATGTGAAGGACAGTGCCTCATCTCCTTATCAAGCTACCTGCTGTACTGGGAAAGCCGCTTCTTTGCAAGCTTACCCTCAGTTAGGTACAGATATAGTTTGAGTACAGCAAGTAGGCTCTCTACTCCCACGTTTGCTGCATCTCTGCTCTCTCCCCGCCTTGCAGGTTATGACTTTGCTGCTGTACTGGAGTGGTTCGCAGAGCGGGTTGACCGTATCATTCTCCTCTTTGATGCTCACAAGCTGGACATCTCTGATGAATTCTCCGAGGTCATCAAGGCCCTGAAGAACCATGAGGACAAGATGAGAGTTGTTCTCAACAAGGCCGACCAGATCGAGACTCAGCAGCTGATGCGGGTGTACGGTGCCCTCATGTGGTCCCTGGGAAAGATCGTCAACACTCCCGAGGTCATCAGGGTCTACATCGGCTCCTTCTGGTCCCACCCACTGCTCATCCCCGACAACCGCAAGTTGTTCGAGGCAGAGGAGCAGGACCTGTTCAGGGACATCCAGAGCCTGCCCCGCAATGCAGCCCTGAGGAAGCTGAATGACCTCATCAAGCGAGCACGGCTGGCCAAGGTAGGTGTTGGCATAGAAGCCCCAAGCATTCGGTTTGGCTGTCTGCAGCATGCAGCCTATGGAGGGAGAAGTGGTTGTGGCCAGGTTAGCTTGCAGAGCTGGTGGATCCTACTCTTTTTCCATCCCATTTAACTCAGGCCCAGCATATAAGCCTTATGCCAATATGGGAAGAAAACAACTCTTTTTTTGGTATGTCAATTGTGGCAGGCCAGAATGAGGAAGGTAACTACAGATCAAAGCAGGTAGCGCTTGAAGGGATCTGGAAAGCAGTTGCTCTGTGGTAGCAACTTGAGAATTAAAACCAATTCAGTATATCAGAATGATACACCAAGGGAATTATAAGCTGTAGGTCTTTTGCTTTAAAGTATCTTAGCCAAGAGAGATACCTGGCTTAGATGGATGCAGAGGAGGTGGAGACTCACACAGATGATAAATAAGCCTGTAGTATCCCTGAGTATTTGAAATAAAATGAAAGAAGCCCCTAAAAATACAGGAAATGCCCCCATGTCAATTAAGAGGAGAGATCAAAAGATGCCTCAAAAGCTTTCAGTGCAAGGGCCTTCATTTCAAGAAGAAATGCTTGGTTCACCATTAAAAAAAGAAAAAAGCCAGAACGTTGCATAAGTTAAGGACTGGTATTCATACTAAAACATTGAACTTGTATGGTTGGACTTGAAAGGGACTATTCCCATGAAGGCCATGCCCAGTGGAAGAAAAAAATCCCACCACTCCCTCCGGAAAGTTCACATGAATGTCACTGTCTGTATGCTCAAGACTACACCTTGTTTTTGCCTTGTCTCAGCACAGCCAGAGCACACAGCTGAGCATTTAGCACTGGAATAACAATCCATAGGTCCAGGCAAGCTGAGGAGCTGAGCTTGCTCCTCAGGGTGGGGCAAGATGGAGTTGGGTCCCAGGCACAGACACTCTGCTGAGAAGAATTTTCTGATGTGCTATTTAACATTTGCCTTCATTCCAAATTAATTCCCTTCAGGTCCATGCCTACATCATCAGTTCCCTAAAGAAGGAAATGCCCTCAATGTTTGGGAAAGACAATAAAAAGAAAGAGCTTGTTAACAACTTGGGAGATATTTATGCCCGGATTGAAAGGGAACATCAGATCTCGCCAGGAGACTTCCCTAATCTGAGAAAGATGCAGGTAAGCAGTGGCATCCTGGTAAACATCCAAGGAAAGAGCATTAGAGTAACTGCAGGGAATACAACAGAGCCATGCAGACATTGATTGTTGCCACCTGTGGGAAAAGCCTGCTGTAGTGTTGAAATGTGCCTTAAAATACGTGCAGGCTATATTTGGGCATGAGCACTTCTTACACATATTGCTCATGTGAAGCATTACAGCTTCACATTCATTTCTCATCTCTTTGCCTGAATATCACTTTACAGCAAATGATTTCTTCTGTTTTTCTTTATTTTTAATTCCGAGTTCAATTTGCAGATTTTTCAGGCCTAAGTATATTATTCATTTATAATAAAAGGAAAGCTATGTCCTGAAAAGGTTTCATATGCCACATTCCTCAAGAGCTATATTTATCTTGTACTTCACTCTTTGTTTCTAGAACGAGAGAAGGGAAGGTGTGAAAACTTAAAGCCCCTTTTCTATTTTAAGCAGAGAAGAAGGTTTTCTGTTCTGCAGACTAGAGACCTGGCCCAATGTTCTTGCAAGTCAAAAACTTCTAAGGACCTTGGATCAGAGCCTTGTATTGTACATTCAAGCAATGCTGGACGCTGCTGCATTGCTGTGTGGCTTCAGTCCAAGCAGAAACCTGTTCTGAGTTCTAGCTGTTGAGGTTGCTACTAGTTACCTACAGAAAACAGCATTTTCCTATTTTGGTTTTCTTTTTGAAAATATATTTTCCCTAAGATTCTGGGAATGAGATCTATGGGGTGTATCCAATAGGAGATCTCATTCACGGCTTGTTAAATTGTCTGTTTAAAAAAAACTGTATCAATCCAGTAGGAGTGAATGGTGTGGAGTTAAGGAGTCGAGAGTGAAAGATAAAGCTGTAGGTCATTTTGCAGCTAGAATAAAGTTCTCTGCAGGCCCTGCTCTAAGCCCTTTTGCTTAGCTGTGAAATCACAGAATCTGAGACATGCTGTAAAGACATGCCTACCACCTCTTACAGATGTGCTACTGTCTTGATGGCATCTCAAAGATACACTGCATGGTGATGAGTACAGTGGTCTTTTGCCAGGTGGCATCTCTTTCCCAGAGTGCAGAAGGGGAGGGAATGTAGAGCACTGGCTGGAGGATGTAGCAAGAGCACACAACCAGTTTGCCTTGAACTATTTGGTCATTTTCTGTCGGACTTAAGAGGGGATTAAAGCAAGAGCAAGGCTGGCCAGGGGGACCCCATCCCATGCTGAAAGCAGGGCTGTCAGAGGAGGGAATGCCAAGCTCCCCAGTCCTCTGCAGTAGCAGGGTTTTGTGAGCCAAGCAGCAGGCAGGCATCCCACTGTACCCCATTACTCCGCCATACACGGCCATGTCACTCACCTCTTGCTGCATTGTCCCATTTTAAGGATCAGTTGCAAGCCCAGGACTTCAGCAAGTTCCAGCCTCTGAAGAGCAAGCTGCTGGAGACCGTGGAAGACATGCTGGCCAATGACATTGCCCAGCTCATGGTGCTGGTCCGCCAGGAGGAGTCCCAGCGGCCAACCCAGATGGTGAAGGGAGGAGCCTTCGAGGGCACCTTGCACGGTCCCTTTGGCCACGGCTACGGGGAAGGCGCCGGAGAAGGCATCGATGACGCCGAGTGGGTGGTGGCCAGGGACAAGCCCATGTACGACGAGATCTTCTACACACTCTCGCCTGTCGATGGTAAAATAACTGGTGCCAATGCCAAGAAGGAGATGGTAAGGTCTAAGCTGCCCAACACCGTGCTGGGCAAGATCTGGAAACTGGCTGACATCGACAAAGATGGCATGCTGGATGATGAGGAGTTTGCCTTGGCGAATCATCTCATTAAAGTCAAGTTGGAGGGTCATGAGCTGCCAAATGAGCTCCCTTCCCATCTCCTTCCTCCATCCAAGAGGAAAATAACAGAGTGAAAGGAAGGTTCCAGAGGAGAGGGAAAGGGAAGGGGAAAATAAAAGATCTAGAAAAACATGTTTACTTAAGTTATACCTTTAGATGTGAGATCACATTTGGATTTATACGTACTTTGCTGTATGAAGAACAAAATCTAAAGCAGAACAAAAAAGTCCAATCCTTCATGGTAATATGCAATTAACTCTTTCAGTGTACTGTCCCTGCTTTCTAATGTGTAGTATGTAAATATGAAGGTAAAGAAAGGATGTTGCAAACTAGGAGACTCTGTTAAGCAAGAGTAGAAGAAAACCTGAAGTGGGCTGCATTTTTGGAGAGTGGAATAGGCACTAATAGAAATCTGCTAACTGCCAGTATCACTCCTGAGCTTTGGCTTCACCTTCTGCCTTTCAATGGGTCTTGCAAAATTCAGGAGACGGAGAGAAAACACAAGGTCTTCAAGCTATTGGCCAAATTAAAGAGCATTTCCTAATTAACATGAGCTCACACTAAAATACTAGATACTAAGCCCCAGAGTTAAGAACTTTAGGAGCCTTGATTCACCATAAAGATGCAAGTTTTACGAACGTTCCCCTGTCCTTAAAGAAAAATACATCAATAAAATCTGAAAGAGCTCTGAACTGGGCAGCTGGAGTTCCTCCTTGTTCACTGTGGGACAGGCACTGAGAGTTCCCAATCATCGCTATCTCCCATTCAGGCCCCCGGGGAGATTTGTTCTGCAGGCGTGGCCAAGAGAACCACACCCCGAGGGAAGCAGAGGGAGGGGCCCCAGAGGTGGACACCAGGTAGGTTGGAAGGGAGGAACACCGCTTCCAGGCTCACCTGCCATTTCACAGCCAGTGGGTAGTGTTTGCTCCTTGAACAGTTGTGGTGTCTGTGATTCCTGTGAAGTGACGTGTTTGCTCTCATCGTGCACAGTGAAAGCTGCGAGGCCCCATTCTCACTGTACAGATACAAACCCCACACTGTCAGGTGGATCCATCACAAGGGCACAACAGAGAGGGGCACTGGGCAGAGCTTGCTCTGCTCTGTGCCTCCACAAACCTAGCCAAGATGTCAGCCTTCACACACTCTCCTCACCACACAATACGCCTTGATCCCCTCCAGAACTTCTACCCTGAGCCAAGAGACCTTCCCCACTTCTTTCATGCTCTATGAGATTTTTGTTTTCAAGACCCAGTTTTAGCAGAAATCCCTCAATTTCCTATTTCATTGCCTAAACACACACGTGCGCGCACACTCTTCTGGTTTTTGTTGTTGCTTTGGAGCAATGTGTTGTTCCAATCCTGTTGTCACTTTATATAAGCTGAGCTCCTACTGTGATGAGAAACCAAGATAAGTATAACTTATTTTATATCTCTTGTGTTCATATTATATAGAGAAATATATTCTGTGTATGTAGGATGTGCTTATTGCAGTACATTTATCACTTGTCTTAAAAATTAATGCATTAACCTTTTTTGTACCCTGGTCCTAAGACATTATTAAAAAAGAAAGGCCAGATCTGTCTACTTCTTTATATAGCAAAATGAAATGCAGCTGAAAAGAAAAAAAAACTTATTTCTAAGTGCAACAAAGGGAGGAGATTATCCCTATGCACATTCCCAAACATGCATGTACAGATCAACCCAGCTGGACTCGGGTGTGCACTGCGGAATGACTGGTTGACATCTGCAACATCCTTCTCTCTCGGCAGTCTAATCACAACCTCCATACTTGCAAAAGCGAGAGGAATTGTACCTGTAATTCACCTTGTTCAATACAGGGGAGAGGTAACAACCACATTTCAGTAGAGAAAAGAATATATTGAAGGAGTTTTCTTCCTGCCAGTCACAGATGAGAATGCTATGAATTTATCAAGATCTGGAAAGGATGCAAAAAACCTCAGTCTTAAATCTTACTGACTAATTCTACTTTGGTCTTCATTCCTTCTTTTCTATATGTTTTCCTGACCGTGATAGTTATCCCAGAGTGGGACAGTGAGAGGCACGGAGTAAGACAGAGCAGTTAGGATAAAGGGGAAGCACTTGGAGAGAGGGTGTGACCTTGTAGTAGTTGGCAGAGTTTCCATTTAGCATCTGTACAGGATGAGAGGGGTGAGAGGAAATCATAGGGTGGAGAGCAAGAGCAATAAATGCAAATTGTGGGAAAAGCCAGCAAACTGTGTCATTCCAGTTCAGCTGCCCTGTAACCCCCAGTTTAACTGTCATCACCGTACACATCTGCTAAGGCTGTCCAGGTCTTCCTGAGGAATTTGCATCCATCAGACTCCAGCTGAGGCTGAGCAGAGCGCCATGAATCAACCCTGCCTCTGTGTGGGCACAGCTGTCTGATGGCCACTCCTACAGCACATTGCTTTGTGCCAGTCATGTCGTGCTGAAATTTAACTCCTCGAAAAGCAGAACATTACGGGTTCTTTCAAAGGGGATGGCAGAACGTGAGGTCTAGTAGTCTTCCCTGTACATTCCCGCAGGGTGCTCAGGTAGGCAAAAATTCATTGTAACAGCAATGAAACAGCTTTCAAGGCACATATGTGCCCGATTGTTCGTGCATACAAGTTCACAAGCCAAACTAGTGGCCTGTTGCAGGTAGCAGGTTAGTTATCAGTGCCTGACTGCAGTTGTGCCAAGAAGGGCTCGCTGTTACACCAGAAACAGATTTCCTGTGTTGCTGGTAGCAGCAGTTACCCCTGGACCATGGCTGGGGTATGGCAGCACATTCCACAGCTCCTGCCTGCTCTGTAGTGTGCTCCTCTCATCCCTGTGCCAGCCTCTCCAGGATGTTCCTGCAGGATTCACCCAGAAGGGCCAGCAGCACAGAGAGCTTTGCCCACACAGGTCAAGTGCCAGGTGGGGGTTTGCTCTCAACCCGCCTCAGGAACCACTTGGTTCTGTCAGGGCACAGCTTCCCCACTCGTGGGGAGAGAGGAAAAAACACACCAGCGCTCCACTGACAAACACACCGTTACTTAATAGGATGGCATCGGGGTCTGCCAGCAGGGCAGGAGACGAAGCAACCCTGCTACAGAGGGAACAGGACAGCTGCTAGGGAGGCTGTGTTTCCAGGGAGGCAGGTTATCAACAGTCCTCTTTAGTCAGATAACTTTATCCAGCACCTTTCACTTTTGCTTGGCTCTTCCGGAAATTTAAAAAAAAAAAAAAAGTCCCACTAGAACACCAAAAACCCACATCAAACCTTAAATACCCTGATGTTCTCTGTATAAAAATACATGGAATCCTGTCTCTCCACTATGGCCATGGTAAGGTGCATGTATTTCTTCATCCCCTTCCCAGACAGCAGCTGCAAATGCACACCCCGTCCCCCTTTTTTTTCCTTTTCCCTTCTGAGTTACGACTCCCTGGGCAATCCCAGCCACCTGTATTGTTTCCCACATCTGTGGAAGGATGTGATTTCCCAAGCCCACCAGGACTCCGGGCACTGCACACAGGCCCTCAGGCAGCGTATGTTCCTGCCAGTTCACAGAGCCACACTCCAAAGGCAAGTTATCTGTGTCCCACAGTGCTTCCTTTTTCCAAGAGCGGTTCTCAATTACCGAACAAGATTTCCCCAGGAGGTTATACAGAGGAACCGATTCATTTGCTCTGTCTGTGGGTGGGAAATTTTGTCATGTGAACATACCACCACCACTCACTTCTCTGGTCCTCTCATGTCCTTCTCTACCCATCCTCACACAGAAAAGCTTTCACAAGGTCAGAAGAACAAAAAAGTTCTTTTTTTTTTNTTTTTTTTTTTTTTTTACCCCTCCAAGTAGGAACTGTATTCAGTCTCACTGGGAAGAATCTAGAGCAGAAACATCTGTACCTACATGCTATATGGGCTAATATATGAGTTTTTTGAAAATGAAATTCTCTCTACGGTGGAACATCACAGGCAGATTAGATAAACAGTGCTATACAACCATTTATTTGAAGGGAAGGATAATAATTACACTAAGTTCCCTGAAAAAGGTTTCACAGGAGGTGTGTAGCTTAGCAAAAGGCAATTACTTCTGGGAGCTGGAATTTAGCCACCATGCTGAAGTTCAAATGGATTTTTAATCAAACAGAAAAGGTTAGAATCAGTTTTTCCATCACCTTAAGTTCCAACACAAACTTCATACAACAATGAAATTCAGATTTAAGTCAGGAAACTGTTCTTTTAAGTTGCTCTCATTGTGCCTTAATGTTTTGTCCATATGACAGCAGCCTTTGGTTAGTGAGCAAAAGTTATGGGTTGTTTGACCTTACAGAGAGGGACAGTGTTCCTACAAGCACAGCTGGAACCGCGGACAAGGTCCTCCAGAAGATTGCCTCGAGATCACACTACACCTCTTACATCATTCATAGTTTCCAACACTACTATTGTTCATCTCATCTGTCTTTTATTATAAAGAGACGCTGTAGCTCCACATTCAGGCTTTGGTAAATCAGGAGACACTACAGACTATTTAAGCCGTATGCAGAAGTCCTCAAGTCCTTCAAAGCCTGACAGATGGGTGGGAACACTCATGGACAACAGCTCTGAATTAATTACTGCAGAGAAGCAGCTTGACTGGTAACATCCAAGTTATTTTTATGGAGTTCTCATAACATTGCATAGCATCTATTATTTTCTGGTCTTTCCCTTTCCTTCCTTGTGCTTATGAGCCTTTCCCTGCTCTTCCTAGTCTGTCCAAGGGTGGGGGAAAAACAAGGCTTAGTTTGGAATCTCAACATGCTAAGAAGTTCAAGGCTAGTGCAGGCAAGTCAATTGCGGTGTAGCTTTCCAGCTCCTCTAGGCACTGCTGATAGAGAAACAAATCCAGTATTTGAAGCGGGCTTTTGAAACAATTCCTTCTTGCTTGGAGGGAGAGAGATAGATCCCTGCTGAGTACGGCACACGTCCTTCACGGTGTGCCTGCTACACCGAGCCCTTTGCTGTCAAGCACGGCATGAGTTGCTAGGTTTAAAATGGGCTCCTCTCCAGCTGCTTACGTGTCATGTAAACAGCCGTCAGCGAGGCCTCCATTAATGTCTGCAGAAGACGTGAACTTGGGAGATATTTATAGGCCTTGGATTAGATCGCCCTCCTTGCCTGGGCCATTGCGCAAACAAAGGGCGTGCGCGTGGAATTCCTCTCCTTACACCACACAAGTTCCCTGCAAGCAAATGCCAGCTCTCTCTGAACAGCTTTCACCCACCACCCTACACACTTACTAGCAAGATGAGGATCTCAGAATCTCCTTATAAGGTAAAGGCAGCGCAGAGGCCAGTAGGAAGCACAGCTCCCAGGGAAAGCTCTCTGGCCATTTTCTGACCTCCTTCAACCATGCATTTTAGGCAGAGTTTCAGCAGCATTTTTCCTAAAGGCAGTAGAAAGGTATCAAAATGTTTTGCTGCCTGTCTGCCTACCCACATTCAAGCCATTCACAAAACAGACTAGGAGGAATTTCCTGCATCCTACCATCTTTAAAGCTTCCATGTCCCACACCACAGGTATATCCAGTTGTATCAGAACTGCAGTGTAGCTGCAGTCCAAGGTGGCAGCTCACAGGTATGTCAAATTTTCAGAAGCAGAGTTGCTCTCCAGTTGGGATGTCAATATCCAATCCCTCGGTAAAGAGTTCTTCTATATGCTCAGTTGGGAATTTCAATTCTTCTGCATGCACAGCAAGGTGATAAGCAGCCGAAGCTTCCATACCAACTAACTAGCACACCCCTCAATCCAGTTCTAGCATGGAACAAACCCTTGGCAAACTAGAGAACTCGCACCATTTGCCACCAAGGGAGATTATTTCTCTATTATCACCTTTGATGACTCATCATGCCAAAGGGATAAAACCAGACCAATCATCATCTTCTCTGCCAAGAAATTACAGCTTGCAAACTCAACTATAAAAAGAACTAGTGGCATTTTTCCCAGGTCCCACCAGCAGCCACCAACGTAAAATAGCAAAGCACACCTAAAGCTCTTCTTCCTTCTCAGCTAAGCAAGGCTTCACTCTTCCTCCTGAAATTAAGCAGCCTTGGAAGGGGAAAGGAGGTGATCTACTGCTTGCCATTTAATGCTAGTCTAGAGCTTTATAGGCTGTTCAGGGGCAATAGAAAATCCAGTGACTGGAAGAACAATCAAGAAAGTTTTACTGCCCAGAGATATCTCACATGTATAGGAGCAGCCATCTTTACAAAAAAAAACTCATGCAAGCAGTGAATGTCAACCCCAAGTCTCACAGGAAGCATTTATCCAGAAACCCATGTGGTTCAAGTACTGATGACACATTGGGACCTGGTTTTTAAGGCCTAGTTCAAACCTGCCCCGGCCCAGGGCAGGCAGTACATGGCATACCCAGCAATCAGCTCTCTAGATGAGTACTCTGCCTTACCAGATGCAGCCACCACATACAGCAATGCCGTGCAACACAAGGGACTGAACGCCTCAGACCCAAAGGCCCACAGCAGCCAAACCATAGTCCATGGATCTGACAGTCCCACAGCTGTCTGCGCAACCATGCAACCTTTATGGTGGTGGGGGTTTTGCAGGGGTTAGGGTTTTTCACCCCCCGTAAACACTTCACAGGAGCAGAAACTGATGAGGCAGTGAGGTATGGCAGCAATGCTTTCCTTTATGCTCTGCTGATTGAACTGCTCCAGCAGTATTTTCCCAGCCTCAGGAGCTCTATTCCCCATATCTGTGAGGACAGAGGACTCTGCCAAGCTTCAAGCACAGCACTTCAGCATAACAGCACAGAAAAGAGACCACATACGGCCTTTGAAGTGGCAAAGCTTAGGTTTGAACAGCTTTTTCCTCCCCCTCCATCCTCTGCACAGCTGAGTCAAACCCCAGAAGCACCACATCATCTCAGGCTTGGTAGCATTTCAGTACAGACCCAGGGGCAGAGTTTCACATCTCTCTTGAGAACCTGCAAGGAGCAGTCTTGGGCTTGGGTTGTGGCTTTTCTCACACATTTCTCTTCTCAAGGCCACTCTCTGACCTTCCTCTCCCACAAGGGCTTTGGCGAAGTAAAAATCTTCATCCGACCTGCACCGTGGGAGGGAGGAAGAAAAGTGCTTCTGATGACACCCCAAAAGCCCTCCTAGACAGGCAGGAGTGTTGTTGCTTGTTCTGTAGCCAATGGAAAAAGCCAGTCCATGCAAGGTCCCAGCAACACAGCAGAGGTGACTTCCCAGCACAGCCCTCAATAGAAGCTGACAAAGGTGCAAAGAGGGTCCCAAGGGTTGAGAGGTATGACTGGAAAACATGGGAAACCTGCTAGAAGTTGGCCAAGGTGCAGTGTCTATACAGCCAGGGCAGGCTGGTGCAACAAGGGCTTGTTGAAACCAGGCCATGCCCCTGTGGAGGGCCTGTCCAATGCTCCTGGAGAAGCTGCTCTGCCACAGCAGGAAACATGGATGTCTCCTTCACAAGGGGGACAAAAAAGCCCTGCAGAGCATAGATGATAAACTGCTGCTGTGACAAAGGAGGGCATGATGTCCTCTACACCTACTTCTCTCCCAGCCCTGGAGAGATCACTTAAGGTCACTAATACTTGTAACGATCTGCTTCCGATGCGTCGCCTCACTCATTTCACTCCATTTCACAGAAATAAAGGCGGCCTGGCTGCCTTTCACCACTTCCTTTCAGGAGGAGAGGGGAACAAAAGCTGGCGCAGCCCTGCCGAGAGCTGCAGGCCATCGTTACAGCCCGAGAGGCACGCGCCTCCAGGGCTCCAGCCCTTTCCCTTGTCCCCAAGGGAGTTTACCCGGCCAGCTTCTTACTGCCATGTGAATGTCAGAACAGAGTTACATGGAAAGGCTGCCAAAGCTGGGACAATACAGGGCTGGTGGGCTCACCTTGGCCACTGGGAGACCCCCTGGGAAAAGATGACGTTCAGACTATCTTCCCACCTGGCTTCCCACCGTCTCCAGAGCTGGTCAGAAGTAGCCCATTTTTCCCCCTCTAGCTAAGGAAATGCCTTTCAAGGACCATACCAGCCTGGTTGGAGGTTTGCAATTCTGCCACCAAACGTGCCAATGAGCGTACAGCATTAATTACTCTTGAGGCACCTCAAGGCATGAGATGCAGCCTCATCGCCTGCTCCAAAGTCCTTCGCTGGAAGGACAAGGGAGGCGAGCACCTCCTGGCCCTGCAAGAAGCTGCTGACTCCAGCAGGAGTGAGCAGCCAAGAAGCTGTTTCCAGAGAGACGGGTTGCTGTTATCAGCTCCCCAGAGATGAGTGTGCAAAATACCTGGCATATCATACTCCTTGGATCATTTGTATTCAATTGTATATCCAAGAGGGAAGGGGCGGAGGGAAAGAGGCTCTTGACTTTTGTCCAGGAAGAGGAGATAAGGTACAAGGAGAGGAAGAGTGATTTTTTTACAGCCCCAGCAAATAGCTATTTACTTCCTAATGAAGTGTTTGCTAGTGCAAATACTGAACATAGTCCAATGAGTAAGAAAGGCCACTGGTTACTGGGTTTCAGAGAAATGTTTTCCAATGCCATATTAGAAAGATAAGTGCATATTAAAGGAGAAGAATGGGTTCACACACCACTGCAGTCAGGATGCTGTACTTTTGTGTATCAACAATGCTTGGCCAAAGACTTCAAGCAATCATGGAACAATCTCATTTCCCAGAAGAGTGGGACACAGAGTGCTCTGCGTTTAAGACCATTATTTAAAAACTGGGGGGTGAAAAAACAAAAAGGGTGAATCTTTGTAATAAAAAGATCTGTTTAAGAGAGGGATGTCAGGCCAAAAGCCAATGCGCACAGCCAGGTTTCAAAGTGCACTCACTGTCTGTGATGAGATGGAAGCATGGAGATAATTCACCTCCCTGGTGTTGGTTTCACGGGGACTCCTCCAGCCACAAGGAAGCCCAAGACACGCCAAGAAATGCATTGCTCCCCCAAAAAAGCATCAGTCCCTATACTCCCAAAGCCTGGTCACACCATGATGTGTTTCCAAATGCAAGGCCAGAGCCCATGGAAATGAGCTCTGCGTCACTGGTGGCGCACAGTGAACTCACCCAGGACATATCCCAGTACCTCTGCACAGCCCTGCTGCCAAAATGCCTTTAAGAATTTGGTCATGGGTTATGCACTCAGAAATCATCTTTTCTTTTCATGACCCAGACGCCCAGCTTTCCAGACAAAAGTTTAATGCTTATTTTTAAGTTAAAGAGATTTGCCAGCACAAACTAAGAGATAAACAAGCACTTAAGTCAGCAGTCAATGTGACAAACATGATAACCTGGCAGCAGCATTGCACTTCCTTCTCCACATCATGCCTGCTCCGTTCAGCTTGGGGACACAAAATGCCTCAGGTGGAAAGATCCCCGTTGTGTTGGGTGACTACAGGAGTGACAGCAATCCATAATGCATAAGAATAGACATCAGGGCACAAAAAGGCCAAATAAAAAGAAACACTGGGCCAGGAGCCGGAACTGTTCAACACAACTACCTGGCAGGTTTGGGATTATGAGCTCCTGTTCTCGCTACATGAAGTGCATACACACAGAGTTTTCAGATACATCTTAATACATTGCACAACTGTTTTCTTTATTTTTAAATCCAAAGACACTTTGCAGGAACACTGTTTTTAAAGAAATTATTCTGGAGATGAACAAGTGCTCTGTGTTGGAGATGGGCACACCAAAACTGGGACACAAAAGAGAACCAGACAACCCCCTCTGACAGGTTTTAATAGGTTTTAGACCAATTTTTGTATGATTTACACAAAGACACCTGCATACATTTAGAATTCAAGCGCACAGAACTCCATAAGGCAATTATTTAGATATTCCCCTGCCAAGAAATTGCATATTATCCCAAGTCCCTCAATTACTTCTGCTGAATAACAGTCACTGAACACTAAGCCTGAGCATTTTTTGAAGACATGGGTTTGCTTTTTCCTGATCCAAATACAGAACAAAAACAGGATCATAATTTACCATAGAAGACAATGAAAATCTTATCATTGTAAATATATGTAGTGAGATAATACAAATCCTGTTCCTTGGTATTTCCCCTCCACCCTCTATTCCTACCACTACTCCTTCCAGCTTCAGGGCCTCTCCCCTGCTTGCATGGAAGATTGACGCCCATCTAAAAGCCATAAATTACCCACAAACAGCTACTGAAAGTAGCAATGACCGTAGGGTAACACTTCCACAAAGCAATAGAGCTTCCTGGCAAGCTGATAAGAGTTTCCTGTTTTGAGTCTTGGGTTGGGTTTTTTTCCCTCTGATAAAAATTTGACTCTCAAAACATCTCAAAAAGGAAGGACTGACGGATTTTCCCCCCCCCCCCCGCCCCGTCCTCCCCTAAACATGCTGTGTTGCAAAATTTGTTCTCTTTTGCTGAATGTGAAATGAGGACCAGGTTCAAGAAACTCAAGTACACCAGCTGAGACAGCAGGTGGGAGAAGCACATGGAGTCTTTCCCCGCCGCAGGATGATGGACTGGCCTTGGAGCCCACCTTTAGTCCTGCCCTGCACTCTTGCCTCTCAAGTTCTGTATTTTGCACTTTGGCAACGCTCACAGTTTCTATCACAGACAAAACCCCCCCAAATCTCCAGGGACACAAGCTTGCATTTACCCCTCTTACTGTGGTGCCATGACCCCTGTCGCCTCTGGGCACCTGTGCACGCCTGAGGAGAGTGACCAGATGGGCAGCTCATTCTGCTTAGGGCCAACCTGCCCCCTGTCACGTGAGGGACCTCGGACACAGGTTTGCATCTGAAACCCCAAAGTCCCCAGCGAGCTCTCCTACATGTTGTGTTGGTAGCAGCCTGTCTTTGCAGCGACCCTGGGGTCCTGGAGGCCTCCATGGGAAACCCATTCCTTTCCTCACCTCAGGGCAACTCCTGGACCTGCTGTTCCCAATTTCTGGGGTCAGACCATAAGTTCAATATCTGGGACAAACAGACTGTATCAAATAAAGGAATACCTCTCCTTTACCCCTTCCCTGTATGCGCTGTCCTTACTCATGAAGCCTCTTATCCAAGGGGTTTTGGCAGAGGATTCACTCACATACCCATAAAGATGTTCACAAGTACCTTTCTTTTCACTGGCCCCACATGCCCCTTTTTCAGAGATAAGAGAAAAATCTTTGCACAGGCTTGACAGAGCACCAAATACAGATACACAATATCCCCTGGGAGCACCACAGTACCACACAGGATTTTAACATTTAATCCCCCAAAATCACCTCTCATTGAAAGAGGAACAGCCAGCAAATATAGTGTACTGCAGAAAATGAAATAAAAACAACTTTAAATGCTCTATTTGTTGTCTAATATGTAGCCCCTACTACCAGGAAGGACAAAGGCCAGGCTAGAGCCCCCCAGCTTCTCCATAACAGGAGCAGCCTGGACAGTTTTTACAATGAATGTGTAGGAGCAAAACAGCAAGGTGATGTTTTACAGCACACAACCTTTTAAGAATAAGCAAGATCATTTTAAATGGTGAAGTTCAAACTAGATTGCACCCTGTGGAGGAAGAGCAGCCAATGTTTTCTTCCAAATCAGACTCGGCACCATTTCACATCACTTCTTCTTTAAGCCAAATTTCATCACTTCGTCTTACGGTAAATGGCAGAAGTGGGAAGCACTTACACAACAGAGCAGGGATCACAGACCTACATTTCTGGGGGGCTTTCAGACTTTCACTTTCCACTGCATGCAAGCCACATGCATTCATTCACATACAGGGCTGCCCAAAACAATTTAATTGCTTGCTCATATTAGCTGTCAAGTCTAAGAGGGGCTCTCCACATATACCCCTTTCAGCGCATGAGGACAAAAGTAAACAATGCTGCAACATTAAATTTCAAGATATGCAATTGTCCAAGCCAGCCACAAACAGGAGCAGTGGTGAATGCTGCAATTCTATCTTCTCCCAAAACCAAAAAGCCATCTTCTAAAAATGACACATCTGAGACAACCCAGACAGCTCCCTCTAGCTCCAGATACTCAAGACTATCCAAAACTATCACCAAATGCTTTTTCTTTATTCACACTCCTTCTCCAATTTTCCTGCCTATTCTCCATGGGCCATTCCCTCTAGACAGCCTGGCTTTCAGCAGTGACCCAACACCACCATTCTCTATCCACTCTTTCAAATCGTCCTGTAATTTCACTGAGTAGGAGGAGGCCAGCTCAGGTGAAATAAATTCTGCTCTCAAACTCCTATGCACCTGAGAAGCCATCACCCTGCTAAAGCACTTGCAGCAGTCTGGCTAACTCAGGCTGCTCTGCGCAGTATTTACTGGGATTTGCTCTTCTGATGGAGGTTGAAAATGCCCTTAAATAGTTATTCCAAGCAAACAACATTTTACAATATATTTTGCAGCCAAAGGCTCAGAGTGAACCTTAGCTGCAGAAAAAAAAAGCAGACAAGAGGTAGGTTGAACACACACACACATATATATACACACACATATATAAAATGTCAGTGTGGTCAGCCAAGAGATCTGCACCTCATTTTACCCAGTGACTTTTCTGGATCCAGTTTAATTGCTCTTTGGAAGCCAAGCAAAAAGCCTTTTGGTCAAGAAACTCTGAAATGGGCTGCCTTACAGAAATGCTGACTAAGTGCCATCAGGGCCACCTTCGCTGTCCCTGTGGGATTTGTCTCAGTGCCACCCTGCGCACGGAGCTGGTGAAGCTGGTGCAGCCCAGAGGAACGCCCTGAGCCTGGCTTCAGCTGGCAAAGGTCTGGGATGTCGAAGAACAAAAGCATGGCTGCAAATGGGCTGCATTTGTTGTACAAATCACAGTGGTAATGAAAACACACAGCCACAGCACTGGTTTTGGCAGTTACTTTTCAGTGTTGGACTGCAGGAAAGGAAGAGTTGTGGGGATTGTGGCTTAGGGCTTGTTTCATTACTACAGATCCCAGAGAACTTTGTAAAGCAATGCTCAAATGCAGACCAGATGTGCCAGTTCATCCCCTGTGGGGAAGCAGACCCAAAGCTAGGAACCCTCATGATGCATCAGTACATCTTGTGGTACCACCTGGTTGCAGAAATTTTGGTGAGAGCAAGGCCTGGGCTAGGCATAGGGCAGTGAAACTGACAGGGCAGTCAAAAACTGAAGAATTTGGCTCAGAAATGTGTAAGGAGCCAAATCATGAAGAGGAGGCAAAGGAACCTCTTCCCGCTTGCCTAGGGCACCAGCCTTGGCCACAGCACTGATCCAAGGTGATTGATTTTTTTAAACCACAGTCCTAGAACTCATGTAGAGAAAAGCCCCACAGCAGAGTAGATCCCACTGAGAGAAGCCAGGGACAGCAGGATCCTTCTTGTTCGCTGTCAGATTCTCAATTCAGGGAGTGGCAGGAGCCAGACATCACAGGAGAAGCTCTAGGTTTAATTTTAGCCTGCACCCACAGAGCATATATTTCCCTTTTATTTTTATTCTGAACTTCATGTAAAAATAGGATTTCCTGCTGCCCGATAAGGGATTCCTGTTTTTGCGGCAGGTCTGCCTTCTTGGGAAGCTGGTGCCTACGGGATTATGGATGGGGTTTCAAAGCACACCAGCCCAGCTGAGGGGGTAGCTTGGATAACATTTGGGATTTACATTGTTCCTGCTCGCCTTCAGGGGAAAAAATAAAGTGGCGGTGCCCCCCTCCTTCGATGAATCACCACCAAGTTTAGCATTCCGGAGCTCTGTTTTGGAAAATCTCTATTTGCCTGCATATTTTTAGTAGGGGGGGTTTGGGGTTGCATTCTTCCCAGGTAGATTTTTGTCAGTTTGCCAGGCTGTGGGGAGGCGTATCCTGCTTTGTGAGCCTGGTCATCAACCGAGAGATAAATATAAGCACGGAACAGTCATTCCTCCCACCCTTCCCACTCCCCCATGACACAGCTCCCACATTCCTCAGCACACCCACGCTCCCCAGCAGCGCCTGGAGCTGCAGGGAGGAGCAGCACCTGTGGACCTGTATCGCGGGGCCCACCTCTGCCTGCGCTCTGCAGGACACGGGACTGTCACAATTTCAGGACAGGCTGTTTCGAGATCAGATGCCCATAATTGTCAGTCTCCTGTAATGCAAAGGCATCACTCATCTCAGCTCATGTCTGCCCTGGGGAGATACTCACGCACCAAAAACTTATTCCAAAGCCACCAGGGTCACTAGGAAAACAAGAGTACTGCCAAGGGCTCTGCTGCCCACTGACTCTTATTTTCTCCTTGCCTGCTTTTCTCTGTGACCAGGGGGAAAGTCCTCAAGTGCTAAAAGGAGATGTGCCAGGAGGAACATGAAAAGGAATTTGTGCATTTGCCTGGTGTTGAGCAGAAGTTTCCCTCAACCCCCAGCAAGCCGTTCCTGTTGGCACACGAGCAAAAGGGAGTGAGAGTTTTCCTTGCAAAGAGGAAAAGTGCATGTTCTTTTCCTTTTAAGAATAAATCTTAACTCTCTCAGTGGAGCAGTGGATGTCAAAAATGTGGCTTTCAGAACTGAAAGCAGCTCTGGCTGCAGCCCATCCCCAAGACACCCTTTAATGTTGCAGGGAGCTGTCAGAGAAGCACAGGCCAGAGAGGCTTCCCTCCTCTCACGGGTTTGGATCCAACAGGGCCGTTCCCAGGGGACTTGACCTCACCATGTGAAAAGATTCAGAAAATCAGTCTGGGCAAGGGCAGCCCAGTAAAGAAACGTCCCTTTAGGTCAGCCTGAGAAATAGCGCTGCTGCTATTGCCCAGGGCAGGGGGCAAGAGCTGTCTGCACTGGGGAAACTCGAGTCTTCAGAACGGAAGGATGTGTTCTGCCACCATGGGAAGCTTCATGCTGACTCCATGAAACAGGGAAAGTGCAGCCACAGGTCTGACCCACACATGGACATCTCAGCCCAGCTCCCAGGCTCATGGCCATGGAGCTGCAGCACTTTGGCATGCATGCAGGCCTTAGTTGGCTTTCTAAAAATGATTTGTCCTGGTACAAAAGTTGAAATATTTGACTTATATAAGACCAAGGGAACGGAAATGTTGAAATTCCAGGGAACCACCACTGCATCACTTTTATTAATCAAAGGAAAAAGAAAATGTAAGCTTTCTAACAAGGCATTAAGAGCTGTTTCTCTTGTGAGAGTGCTCTACAGCCTGTGAGTTTCCAGCCCGGCACCCTACAATGCCATGATCAGAGGCAGGACTGAGCCTGCCAGGGACAGAGCCCTCTGAATTTATACCAGGGGTATTTATAGAGGCAGCTGGCACTGGCAGCTCTCCGGGGACGCCAGCCTGGCCTTCTGCAAAGGGGCTGCTGGAGATGCAGTAAGAGTGGGAATGTGCTGGAGCAATACCAAACCACCAGCCAAGACTCAAAAAAAAGCCTCAGGAGTATCCAAGAGCCATGTCCCAGGGGCATTTCAGTGCTCTTCTCCAGTTAAACCCCATGGGTGCGGGCACCACTCCCACACTGATCCCAGCACTCAGCAGCTGGTGAAAGTATTGATGAATCATCTATGTTGAAAAAGACCTCTAAGATCATTGAGTCCAACAATTAATCTGCCACTGCCAAGGCCACCACTAAGCCATGTCCCTAAGGGACACATCCACGTGGCATGGACTCTTCAGAACCTTCTCACCTCTTCCCTGCTGGCTTGCCCTCCCTCAGAGGCTGAAGCAAGTGGTGAATGCCTGACTGAGGGTGTTTTACCCAAGGGAGCCACCTCGCCATCATTCATCTTTGTCTCCTTCATCTTCATCAGGATGATGAAGCTGAGGATGCTCAACCACGATGCAACAACCAGTTGGGGTCAGAAGCTCCCAAGGCTGCCCTGCTGCCAGGTCCTAGGAAATAGTTAGAAACAGTGCATATGAAATCTGTTTCCAAGGCACTCCCAAAATGCCATTTGTTTCCACACCTTGCATTCACAGGAAAGAGATGTAAGGGAAGACAAAGGCTCATAGAATCAGAAGGCTACTGGGGTGAAAGTGGCGTTGACCCCTCCTGGATCTTTCCTTCAGGCACAGAGGTCCCTGGCCCTCCATTTCATGGCTTTCCTCATCTGTCAGCTCAGAGTTTCATTGCCTGCTTTTGAATTCAACACTCAGGGCAGGTGGAGCACCAGAGCATGACTTTAAACAGCTGCTGCATTTTAAGCCCTGGGCTAGGAAGCAGAGCTGAAATCCTTTGGGCTTCTTCAGACCAAAACTGCCTCGACTCCCAGATCTTTTGCTTCTTTGATCGTGGCTGTGTGTGAAATGATGGTGATTTGCTCATTTGCAAATTTTTTCCTCTCAAGTGGTTTTTCAGTGTTTCCAGGCCCTCTTCATTCATTACATCATGTTTTTGTTCTGAGAAAATGTGGTGCTGCAGGTGACAAGAAGGTGCTTCTCTTGTCTCCAGCCTGTTTGGAAATATTTAAATCAAATGAACCTCAGCATGTATGGGGAGACAAACATCAGAGAGTAGAGGCTATTTCCACAGAATGAAAATAAATGCAGAAATGCCCAATTTACAGACAGGCAGGATTTACTAATAGAAGTAAAATAGTTGGAGGGGGAGGAGGCAAGTTTTGGCTGCATTTGCCAACTTTGAATGAAGAAGGAAACTCACTTCCCCTCTTACTTCTTCCAAAAACTCTGGGGACAAAAAAAACAATAGGAAGAGAAGTTTCTCTTTTCTTCACTTTTAGGTAAAAATAACTCTGAGGAAATTTAAAAAAAAATAAATCTGACCCATTTTGACATCAAGAAAGGGGGTGTTGGACCCAGCTGGAGTTACAGACTGCAGTGGAGCTGCAGGTTCCTGGCACTTCCTCATAGCACCTGCCCCAGGTTGAAGCCAGCAGAGCCACCCCAGGAGCTGCCAAGAAAATTCCTCTTCCCTGACCTGCTGCAGGGCCATAGTGCCTCGACTTCACTTGTTCTTCCTGCTGCCTGACCTCTCCCTATGGGACAAGCAGGTGGTGCTTTCTGCAAGTGAGTGATTTAACAAGTAAATAAAAAAAGAAGAAAACTGTTTTGGGGTAGTTTTTGGAACCTTCATGTTGTGACTTGCCATGATGAGCTGCTCAGCTCCTGTGAAAACACCTCAGGTATGTGTTTGGTTTGCAGGAGAGGGCTGGAGGAGACGAGATGAGGGCAGAGCATCCCTCAGCTCCATGCAGCTGGACAATGGCAGGAGGCTCCAAAATCCATAAGACTCGGCCTCAGGACAAGTGGGACGTTGTGTGTGGTGTACCCCAAATGAATCCTGTGCTCACTTATGCTCAGACAAGGCTCATGCTGAGGCAGGGGGCTCTGCCAGTCCCAAGATGGGGCTGGACACTGATCCTCATGGGCTCTGTCCAGGAATTGCTGTCAGTCCTGTTTGCAGCTGCTAAATCCCATTCTTTGCAGGAAGGTATGAGAGAGCCAGAACAGATCAGGGGACACAGGCACCACCAGCTGGGTGTCCCTGGGGGGGGGGTCAGGCACCCGATGCTCTGGTTAGGGGTGGTGGGAGCTGAGCAGAGCCAGCCCAAAGCCCTGCAGCCAAACCTCGATGCCTCGTGTCTTTCCCCCATGTAGCGCCATGCCAGGAGGGGCTGAGCTTCTGGGACAAACACAGGAGAACAGAATTTCAGTTTGTGCTTCACATCCCACAGACCCCGAGAACATCTTGTTGGATGGAAAGTCTGATGATGCTACCTCCCAGTGTCCTCAGCCCCACATCCCCGTGGGACAGAAGGAGGCAACAACAGGGGGCTGGCACTGGGGACCAAGCTCTGCCCTTCCTGTGCATCTGGCCCCAAACTAATGTCACCAACAGAGAAAAACCAGGCATTTGCACCCCTGCCATACCCTCCCCATCTGGACCACAGTGCCAATGCCATCCCACATATCCCAGAAGTGGCATCAAGAGGCTTCTGGCAGCCACATCAGGAGTCCATTTGTCCCACACCATTTCTCCCCAGGAGAAGTAGTAGATGTGTCATTTTCCTTTCACAGGACACGAGCGGCCTTATCCAAACATAAACAACCTGGGAGTATTTGCTGGCTTATTGTCTGGACAAAAAAGTAAAACAAACAGACCTTAAACCCTTTTCCCCCTGCCACTTCTGGTCTGGAGTCAGGGCCATAGGCTCCAGAGTTCCCGAAAACACCGCTCATCAGAAATAGCATCCTACTAAACCAGGTGCGGAGGTGGCCCCAGTGAGCCATGCCGCCACCTCCTCCTCCACAAGTCACTGAAAAACCAGTCAAGAGGTCTCTGAATATTTAAAGTGTTGCTGTATGAATAATGGAAACAACCTGCAACCATGAAAACATGATAGCCTGCAGTATCATGAGGCAGCACTCCCTTGGGAGAGGCCAGGAACAGTAGGCAGATGTCTGAGTGCACCCTCAGACACATTCAGCTTTCAGGAGCATCAGCAGAAGTCAGTCTCTGGGTCAAAAGCTGCCTGAGAATCCATTCCCCCATGTTCAGCAACAGACGTGGGTGAGAGCTTTCCTCACGTGATCAGTCAGCAACACAAAAAATTACACAAAAAGGGGAAAATGATGCTGTAAACAAAGCAAAAGTGCTTCTCTCCCCCAAAAAAGCAGGGCAGGTAGAGACTGTGAAGCCTGGGGTGAGAGCCTGCAGTGAGGGAGTTGTGGCTCAGGAAAAGAGGACCCATGGGAGACACAACCCCAAATCCCAGGAGATCCCCTCTTCCTTTGCCCATCTCCTCCCAGCCCACACCTCCCCTTCCCATCAGGGACTGCAGCAGGAGATCTAAGTCTAGTTCCAGCGAGTGATGTTTTACAACAGAGGTATCCTTCCTACAATCCTGTTTTTCACCACCAGCAGCTCTTTTTTCAGGAGATTTTGAGATGTTTCAGACCCCAATCTCCTCTGTGCTGCCCCCAGCAATGCCACTGTGGCCACCCAAGTAAAAACTGTCCCATCTCTGTGAAGTTGGGGGCTGAGCAGAGGCTTTGTCCCTATGTTGGTGGGTGGATAAGTGGTTCCTGAGGGCTCTTTCAGGATCCCTATCTTACTCAGGTCCCAAAGGGAAGAACAGTCCAAAGAGCAGAGCTGTCTGCATGAAATAAAACTCACATTAAAAAATAAATGAGAAAGAAAAGCTTAAGGACTAGATTTTCCAAATTACCACACATGCACAGGCACTGCCTGGTTTGTCTGGGAGCACTTTGGGTTTCTCCCATGCAATGCTAAAGAGAGAGGTAGGCCAGGAGGAGCTTGGGACACAAAGCAAGACCGAGACCTGGCTGGAGAAACACCCAATGGTAAAAGATCCTGTGCTGTTCACGTGACACCACAAAGCTCCATGAGGAGATGCTGGGATGGAGGTGACGGCTGCTGATCCCATGGCAGGTGATGGGATGGATGTGATGGCCCATGAGCATCCTTCCCTTGCATACATAGATGCAGACACAGGCTATTTTTTCCCCATGGGATTCCCATCTGCTACTGTAGAGACATAACGGCTGCAATCCCCATATTTTTTAAATGTTGAGTCTTGTTCAGTCCCTTGGTTCCCCCTTCCAGGAAAATGCCCTTATCCTTAATAAAGCAGGGAGAGAGGGCTCCTCTGGGTGGGCACATGGCAGAGGCTGCATGACAGCCTCACCCTCTCACCACCACCGTTAGGTGCTCTGGTTAATGTGGGCCTGGCTGAGACAATGCAAAGTTTAACAGCTTATGAAGTAATTAAGCAAAGCCTCTCAATACAGCATCACTAATTAGACGAATCCTCCCTAAATTACCAGTAGTTCATGACACCCTGTAAAATCCTTGTGTAATAGCCTTAGAAAACAACGACACTCAGCGCTGGCATTCGGCCACACAGCTCAATGGCAATTGCAAAGCACTTTGGATGTTCATGAGCCTTAAAAA
>WBMY01011673.1:1515118-1637769 GCA_013397315.1 Donacobius atricapilla
GAAACCTAAAATGTACATTTCCCCCAATGACTCTGCTCTGGGGTGTATTAAAAGCAGCACCTTGACTCAGCCTGCCACATAAACATCCTGCTGCCCCTGGACAGCCCGATACTGTCTTCCTCCCAGGATGAGGAGCTGAATAAGAAGTGACAATCGCAGCTCCTGCCCACAGGAAAACAGGAAGCGCCAGAGTTGTACAACCACTCCAAACATTGTCCTACCTGCTCCACTCCTTGGGGGCAATGGGAACTTGCTTTCCCTTCCTTTCCACATTACATAACTATTTCTGGTCCAGTGCTGCTCAGTCCCAGGATGCTGCTGCGTGGGGCAGTCCCTGCGGCCTTTGGCTTCTCCCTGCCTGCCCAAAGCCAGCCTGGTGCTCCCTGTCCAATGCACAAAGACAAATGTCCACCTTCCAAATCCACTGCTGACAGTGGCAGCACTGAATGCAAGCACTAGAGGAGATGGAGATGGACTCAGGGTGCTGGGCAGATTGGCTCACTCCCATCTGGCAGGAGCTAGAGTGAAGAAAATCACAAATCCCACCAGAAAGCAGCTGAGTTGGCCAAATTTGGAAATGCCTGTAAGACTGAAGGAGCTGATGCTTACACATAGGCTCCAGCTCATGCACTGATGTGCTAACCCTCATCCCTGGGAATAAGATAGCCCTGTGGGTGGGTGATGGGGTGTGTGCCCCACCCTCAAAGCAAGCTGGGCAGCCAAGGTTCTCCACAGGCACAGAGAGGAGCTCTGGGAACCCGGAGATATGATGGAAAAGAGGCCACTTGCAAAACCACCACTTTATTCACAAATACCCACTCCCACCCTTGACTTTTTGGGTTGATTTCAAGGAATCCTTGTCCACTCAGTGCAATGGATCCCCAGCCAGCAGCCTGGCAGCCCTGCTCTCAGGACCATCCTTCCCAAAGACCAGAGACTTTCCACATGATGTTCTGGGAGCAGGGAACTTTGTTCTCCCTCCAACTGCTCCCAGATTTTTGCTGAGACATGGTCCCCATTTGCTTGCAAAACACAGATGTCATATGCAAGTTTCCAAACAAGAAGAGGGATAAGAAGATTTCCTCTCCACTCTTCCTTTCCTCACAATGTAAAAACATCCCTAGCCAAATGAGGGAGCGTTTGCCATCACTTCGCAAAGTTCACATTCCCACAAGGCAGGCATGAGGAGGAACAAGGGGAGGAACCATCACAGCAGTGCCCATGGGTCATGGTCACACATGACAATACTTTGCAAAATTTGGAAGTGGGAGGAATTAGGGAAGGCTAAAGAGGAGGATGTTTATTAACCTATAAGAATATCTCCAAAGGGTTTGTGTCCTGTGAGGAGAAAAAGGGAGACCAAGGCAATGTTGTTCAAGATATTGGTGGGAAAAAATCCGGAAATCCTTATTCAGGCAAACCTACTGCTGGTATAAAGAAAAAGAGAATTTTTCCCACATTCATGGCAGTAAGGGTTTTCCTAAATTATGGGAAGCTTCATATGAATTCCCCAACTAATTCCCCTGTGTAATTGCATTAAATAGTAGGATGTGAATGCATTTCCACACCTGACTCAGCCTCTGTGCCCAAAAAGGCTGCAGACTCCCTACAAGTGTATAGCAGGAAGCCTTTCAGTCCAAGAACTGCAGTCTCAGCCTTGCTGGCTGTTGCTAAGTGGTGAATTGAAGGCAAACAGATGAAGCCCAGCAGTGAGTTTCAGTCAGTGTCTACAGACACTTAAGAAAATTTTTCAGCACCAAAAAAACAAAATTCAAAAGAAATCCCAAGGGGCAAGAAAAAATAATTTAAAAATCACCATTTAAATAGCAGATACAAGTTAGATGGAGGAGAGGTGAAACCCTGATGTAACTTGGGAAGTTCTGTTTCCTTGCAGTCCAAAGCAAAGGGGGTTTTCCACTATTTCTCTGCCCCTCAGAAAGAGAATGTCTCTTTGCTTTCACTTCATGACTGTAAAATAATAATCAGCTGCATTTCTCCCTACCCATTGCAGCTGCGCTTCGGCTGGCTGGGGTTGTGGTTGGGACAGTCCCTACAGAAACCTATGAACAGACTACGGCCATTCACACCGAACATCGCCAGCCCCGGCTGTACCGGAATTTCCCATCTCTGGGCGGCAGGTTGCAGGGACACCTGCAGCAGGGTCTAGCCACAAGACCCGGAGGTAACGCCTCCTGCTCGCTGTAGAAAGGCTTTAAAAGGCCCCAGTGTGGCCAGGGCAGCTGCGAAGTTGATGCCCGAAGCCGCAGCGGGGAGCGGCTGGCAGAGGCGCCGGCGGCGGGCAGGGCTGGCCCGGGCGCCGAGCACCCTCTGCTGGGAAAGCCGCGCCTGCCCGGGAGAGCCGAGCCAGCCCTCAGGGGCAGCTCCCGAGGTTCCCGAGGCGCGGTTCCATCGCTCGGGCTGGCTCCTGGGCCGAAGGAAGGAGCAGCGCCTTGTCTGCCGGCATGGGAGCTTTTTTTCTTAGACAGCAAAAGGACACACACAGCAGTTCAGCGCTTCCAGTCCGTGGCTCATCATGGAGCTGCCACACGACACCGGCTGTGCCCTGTCACCCCCCCCGGCACAGCTTCTAGCTTCAAAGCCCCCGAGTGGCCCAGAGGCAGGAGCCGTGGCCCGGCGCCTGCTTGCCCAGCCCCAGTCCCGTCCCTCCCCTAGCACCCTTCCCGAGCAGGGCCTGGCTCAGTGCCAAAAGCAGCGGAGAATAGGGAATATCAGAGGGCCAGAGACGGCCGTGCGCAGGTGGCTCTGCAGGACCCTGCACAGGAGTGGGGATGCTGTTCCTTGCAGCACTGTCGTCTGGCATGGCACAGGCGCTGAAGGAAAAGGCGGATTCCGCCTCAAGATCTGGCGCTGTAAAGGCAGGCAGGAGGCTCCCGCTGTGCCTCGGGCTGTTTCCCTGCCCCGAGCCGAGCGGCTGCCCAAACAGTACTTTAACCCAGCTCTGGCTGGGTGTGTTTAAATAAACACAGGAGGTTCCCCAGCACCCTGCCCTCGGGCCCCGAGCTGCTCACCGGCACTCGGCGCCCAGCACACCCCAGAAATGCGCTTCCTTCCCCGCCTCGGCCTCTCGGCCGCCCTGGCCCTCGGCGCCTTCCTCAGCTGGAGGCTGCTGCTGCAGAGCCCGGCCCGCGGCCGCCGAGGTAAGGCCCGGCCACCGCCTGTGCCATGGGGAGGTGACCCGCAGCGCCTTCCAGAGCGCAAATTGCCTACAGGGCAGAAAATTCCCTTGGCACAGCGTGCAGAAAGCCCCTGCTGTGGGGCCCCGCAGCGTTATGTCCTTAGTGGGGTCACTGCTCTCAGGTGTGCTGGGGGAAACAGGTGTCAGGCTGCTGACAGGCTCCTAAAACTTTTGTTAGGAAAACTTTTGTTGTTTTGTTGTGAAATGCTGTTGGGTAGGCAGGAGGGAGCAGGGCATTGGTGATTATTGCATTTCTTGCCTAAAAAAATGCATCCTTCTCCTCCAGTTCTCATCATTCCAGGGCAAAATCATTACTAGATTTTGCAGACATTGTCATTCTGGGGCTGGGTGAGTCAAACAGCAGCTCGGGATAGGTTCAGGCACCACTGCGTTTCTTCCTCTGTTCTTGATGTTCTTTGCCTGATTTTAACTGTGCTTCTCTGCTTTTAACTGTGTTGCTCTGTACAAGAGCCTCTCCAAATATTTAACTTCCCGAGGACCCGGAACAAACCATCAAACTGTCTCCCAGGGCTGCCAGATGCCTGTACTGAGCAAACGAGGCAAATGTGCTGCTGCTAAAGAAAATAAACTAACAAGGCAGGCATTAATCTTCCACATTCAAACCCACTCTGGCCTTTTCACATCAAAAATAAGAAGACAAAAAGAAAAAAGCAAAGCTGAAATTTGAGAAATTAAATTCCCTCTTATAGAGTTTTTGTATTTGCTTTTGCCTTTTATATTTGCTATGTTGTCATCTCACTTCTCTTAGCTTTTTACTTTTTATTTGCTCTTGCCTTTTTATCTACAAAAGAAAAAATTTACATATGGGAGTGATGCAAGAAATGATGTCATTTGGGTCCCTAAATCACCCTGAGCCATTAAGAATAATCCCTTACTTTCACATATACTTGATAGCTGATGTTAACCTATTAACAGATGCAAAAGGCTTTGCAGGACATCATGTATTTGTAGCTACAAACCAATGTACTACTGCCTGGTCTCTCAAAATATTTTTGACTCTTTGGTAAACTCACCTCTGTGATGTTCAGTTCCAAGCAAGGAGTTGAAAGCAAAAATTATGATTTACTCGAGATCTGGGCTGGTGGAATAAATCTGTGGTTGAGATCAGTTCTCAGGCACGGTGATTTGGGGAAAGGGGGGTCTGGGTGTCCATAATCTCACATGTTCATGGGGACAGAAACCCATTTCCCAGCAAAGCCTAGCTCTTTGCCAGACGGGGCTGGTCTCCCCTCTCCTACCCATCTTTGTCCACACTGAATCCTTTCCACACTGGAATAACTGGAGAAGAGCCTGCAGCAGCACTGTGTGCTTGGGGTCTGACTTGGGGCACTGTGTT
The DNA here is from genome assembly GCA_013397315.1 of Donacobius atricapilla. Taxonomy (NCBI): domain Eukaryota; kingdom Metazoa; phylum Chordata; class Aves; order Passeriformes; family Mimidae; genus Donacobius; species Donacobius atricapilla. The sequence continues at coordinate 1,519,672 of WBMY01011673.1, forward strand.
CTTTCCTCATCCCTGTCTCCAAATACTGTTTCCCAGGTGACCTGGCCCTCAAGGCAGAGGAGGGCTTCACTTTGACACTGGACACCTTCCTTCATGTCCAGCAGCTCAGGAAGAGGAGACTCAGAGCTTTCTGCAGCCGAGCAGGCAAATTCACCACAATGCCAAACAGCTGGGACGAGAAAGCCTCCCTGCTCCCAAGTCTGAGGGTGAACACCAAGCTGGACCTTCTGTACTGCCAAGTGCCATCGACAGGGGTGGAGGAATTGCATCAGCTTTTGGAGAAGCTAGAGGAGGAAAATGTGACGCTGCCAGCGCTGCTCCCCTACCGCCGGCTGCACACTAGGGAGACACGGCTGAGCAAGTTCAACCAGACGGAGATAAAGGCCATGCTGGGGTCTTACACCAAAGTGCTGTTTGTCAGGGACCCTTTCCACAGGCTGATCGCCACGTTCCTGCAAGGCATGGGCATCAGCCCATCCTTCAGCAGCTTCGTCCAGGAAGTCCTAGACAGTGGAATGCACAGCGACAGCATGGCTTGGAAACCACTGGTCAGCCTGTGCCAGCCCTGCCTCATCCAGTATGACTACGTGGTGATGTTTGGCTTCCTCCGGCAGGAGCTGGGCCACCTGCTGCGCCGGGCCGGGCTGCCTGCGGGCAGCCTCCTCCCCGAGCTCACCGACAGCCAGGTGCAGTGGACATACAGGTGGTTGTCTGAGCAGATGTTCAGCGAGCTGTCTGCCCAACAGAAGAAGCAGCTGTCTCATTTCTACCACTGGGACCTTGCTGCTTTCCCATTTTCTGGCAGTTTCCTGTCCGAACACCCCAGCACCGCGGAGACATGGGAGAAATAGCCCGCACAGAGGAACTGTTTCACGGAGTGTTAATCCAAAGGCAAGTGCCTCAAGATCCTGACAGGCCTTTGCTTCCCAGCTGCTTGCAGTGAGGTTTTCTATGTCACAGTCTGAAAGACTTGTCAGAGAGCTTCTCCAGACCGCTGCCAGGGATGGGGGATCAGTGCAGTTGAATCGTGTTTAAACACCACAAGAGCAGGGACTAAGGAAACTTGTGGCCCTGGGACTTGGAAAACTGCATGAACTGAACTGTGATGGGATAAACCCAGCAGTTTGGGGTAGGGTGGGTTGGACCTGCTGCAAACCACAGCAGCATCACACGTGCTGTGCCCACACTGACATTTCCTTTTCTGGGCTCTGTGTTGGGCCAAGAGGTTTGGTAATGGCTTCTTCATGACAAATCTTCCCATGCAGATACAAAAAGTGCTCCCAAAGTAGCATGTCTCCTGGAGGCTGAGATATGACATGGGGTGGCACACCCTGCTGGGGAACCACTGGCAATGTTCCCAAACTTTTCATGCTCAGGGATGGTCAAGCCTGGCCTGTCATTTGGTCTTTTCTGTTCTGTGTGAACTGTTCCTGTTTTACAACCTCATCTCCTATGGGTGTGGGCTCAAGTGGGCCCTGGTGATGGGACCCAATGCTTGCTCCATTCCTAGGTTTTGAGGTTGGCTTCCCTCCTTCCAGGACTGACTCTAAGGGGCCAAGGCCAGCATTTAGCTTGGTGCACTAGCCCTGACACAAGGAAATGTCAGTGCGGACCAGCTACAGCCACAGCACCAGACAGACTGCCTCCCTCCTTGGGTCAGCAACTGGTGGGCCCTGTGGAGGTGGCTAGAAGCATCAGAATGCATTACTATGCTGCTGTGGAAAGGAGGATGTGGCTACTACAGGCTCCTGCTGGCAGAGAAGCACAAGGACTGACTCTGCTTTCTTTTGGACTTGGCTGCCAGCATGGCCAGACAGAGGCCCAGTCTCTCCAGCTGGCTCACAGCTTCATCCAGCTGGGCAGCACGGAGGAATCACCCACCCTCTCCCAGCTTTGGTCACTGAGCTGATCTGACTCACAGCCCCTGGGAAGGCTCCATCTTTGTCAAACAAACATGAAGGATGAGCTGAAGTTGTCAAGATTTCAAATCCTGACAGACTCTGACCATAGCATACTCATTTCCAGAGTATTTAGCAGCTTTATTTTGCCATGTTATGACATTCACAGAGAATTCCACATACATTCGTGATACCAATTTGACAGTGCTCATTAAAGAATGTTAGTAAAAACTGTTGATTAAAATGGACCTGAAACAATTACCAAAATCTTGGCCTCTCTCTCTCACAGAAGGCCATGCAATTAATAGCATTAAAACATGAGATCAGCTGGGCTCCTTTCACACTCCCAAAAACCCTCCAGCTGCAGTAATTACTATTTAAGTGCCGTTATTGTGCGCAGTACTTTACAGTCTAGCAAGATGGCATAGTTCGTCTTCTGAGGAAGAAGAAAAGCAGCAAATTTCCCATTATACACCATTAAATTAGAGTCTTGCATCCATGCTCTATTTCACTGGAAAGTACTAGAAAAGGAACATTTTTCTCTTCATGAGTAGCTTTCCCTCCAGTGACAGCGAGCTGAGACTCCCCACAGCAAGATGTGGTGTGAGGAGATGGGACACAGCACCTGGCAGGGCTCAGCGCTGTGCACTCAGGGCAGGAGAGCTGCTCCCCCACAGCTTTGTAGTGCAGGGCATGCCTCAGGTCAGGGATCTTCTCTTCCTGCCAGCCCTTCCCAGTGGCTCCCAGTCCTTTCCTAAGGCTCCTGGCACTCAGTTCCATGGGAGAGCAATGTATGAAATGTTCAGACACTGAGAGGTGACACGAAAACCTCAGCTTCGTGTTCCTTAGAGTCCCACAGCACAGGCAGGTGGTACAAGATCTTTCTGTAAATTCCTATTAGCCTCCAAGCTTCCCTTTTCCCTACACCCTTGCAACCAGGTGCTGTCATTACTTTGCAACCCTGATTTTTATACCATTACTCTCCCCAGGTGTTTGATGTAATTTACATTCAATTCCAGTGCACCCCAAAAGGGAGGTGTTTCCTCTCTTCATCAGCTGGGCATGGGTAGCAAGAGGGCCCGAAGCTGGGCTGGGCATGAAGGCCAGGGTTGCTGCCTGGGAAAGAGTGGCTCACTGATGCTGCAGCAAAACTGGCTCCACAGGTCTGCTCTGAACAGCCTGCTCTGACCACTGCACGTACACAGAACTTGGCAAATGTACTTCCAGTTAACTCACAAAGCAAATAGCAAAACAGAGACTTTATATATCTAATTTTAAAAAGTTTCACCTGACCAGGCAGTCACTGCGACTGCATGAGACACTCACAAACCCATCCTGAAACAATGAAAATTCCAAAACCAGGGGAAGAAAGAGCACTTATTCACCTTGCTGGTGACATCCCAACGTCTCCCAGGACCATCACAGGCAGCAGGCCTATCATGAGCTCTGGCAACTTTCCCCTGGGATGACACTGGGAGCTCCTTGATAGCCTATTCTGCCTGTGTCTCCATGCTCTACTTCAACACACATTACCTTTGTATTTCTTCTCATCCTGGTCTGAATGATTACGTCCAGCAATCCCACAAGGTGGAATTCACAGAAACAGCTGATACCAGTTTTACAGACTTTTTTTTTTTTTACAGTCTACCCAGTCTACCTTACAGACTTTTTTTTTTTTTTGCATCCCTCCCTGGACACCCAAGAATGTGGACACACAGGCTCTAATAGCTGTTCTTGCCCACGAATTATGTTTTCTTCTCTAAGAGATTCTTTACATATTACCAACTTTCAGAAGAAAAAAAAATATGGTCTTGCCCAGTCCCTTGGAGCTTAAGAAACACCGGTATCATATTTCTATTAATACAACAATTACATAGCAAGCCCAACAGGTACAAAATACTTCCTGCAATTCACATATACAAATTCCCTTTTTCTAGATGGTAGATCCATAATATTTCAAGTTGAGAAATAAATCTACACCTTTCCAAGCAATATACCCTGGAGTGCTTAAAAAAATATTTCACACCAAGCATACATAGTCCAGTCCTAAGATGAAGGCAAATTTTAAGAAGTTTGTACGTGAGAAAAATTTTATATTAGGAATTACATCCTCTTGCACCATATGTTTTTGATGGCCCTGGGAGTGCAAAAAGAGAAAAAGGACATTTTCATAAAGCAGTAGGCCAGAAAAACAGATAAAAGTTTGCAAATGATAAGCAGGCACAGTATGTGGCTGACACCATTTAGAGATAACATGGTGCTCCAGTGTTGAGTCTGACAGTGACAAAACCTGTCAGGAGGGATGCCCAGCACTAAATCCAATATGAAAAATATATTCAATCTAGATGACACCAGATCATCACATAGTCAGCACATTTTTTAGACAAGCAGTCCCTGTAGCAAAATGTACCCATTCTCTTACATTCAGCAAAACTCAGAATTCTCTTGAAAAGAAGGCAAGGCCATGAGAGCAAGGGATTGACCCTAGAGGGCACCCGGAGCCAGCTAATCCCCAGCTGTGCCCAACCTCCTCGTGCCCCTTGCTTAGGCTGGTATAAATTGCCTTGGAAACATCGATGAGCAAATTCTCTGTTACTCCAAGGTCTCTGATGTCCTTTCCTATTTAAAGGATGGGTAGAGATGTGGAGGTGTGGGATGGGAAAAGTCTGTGTAAAACAAAGCAGCATCTTGCTGGAAGTACTCTTGGTATATTTAGTTTTTATCTTTAATCAGAGAAGACAAGGTAGCACTTGAACTAAAATCTCATTAAAGCCCAGGTGCAGACAAAGCAACAGTCATCGATCTTGAGGTAAATCAGTTATTGGTCACATTTTAGCCTTTTCATCTGAGACACTTTTGTTACACAGGTAAGACCATCTTCATTAGCCAACATCAAAAGTCCTGCTCATCTCCCTCTAGGATACAGCTGGCTTTGCGTGCAAAGGGGACACAGCAGGGTCCAGCCCTCAGCACCTCTTACACCTTCCCCCATCTCAGCCAGAGGACTCTATGTCTGGGCTCAACCCATTTAAGTCCTTCTTGGCATATCACAAGGTGATACATCTTTTCCCCATAGCAGGAAAAAGAAGAAACAACCACCCTGCTATTTCACATTGGCTGGTAAAAAGCACCCTGGCAGCAATTTTATACAAAACCTGTAAGATTTTTCAATTACACCTTCAACCTACTCTTCATTTGAATTTACATCACAGCTATAATCTGGCGGCAATTCCCTCTCATAGGGAAAACAATGATTGGACAATTAAATGTGAAAGCTCCGTGAATCAATGGGTAAGCCACATGGACACAGGTTGGTTGTTTTTTTTCTCCATTATAGTCCTACTGCCTTGTGGTTGCTCTGGTGTAAGCTCAGTTTCAGCAGTTTGTTCCTTAAACATTCCTCCTACACACGCACACACCATGGCTCAAAGGTCCCTGGCTTAGCAGAAGGGCACTATAAAGAGAAAAAAATATTTGAATTAGCAACAAATGAGGATTGTGTACAGGGTTCAGCATGTCCCTCCATGTTGCTCTTCAGGTGGGGGACTTTGTACATGTGAAGATAGGAGCTCCTATCCCAGTTTTTCCAAACACAGAGATGTCTGTCTCAGGGCACTTCTGATAGACGCCTGATGGTTGATGACTATGGAGCCTTGTGACAACACTATGACAGACCAGCTCATGAGAAGCCAGTGACAGGGATAACTCCTGCACTCCTTCAGATCAAGTCCACAGCTCTAAGGAGACTCCTGTGGCCATAACATTCAGAAGAAGGGAGTATTTGAAGCAACATTTTCTCCCCCTCCCTTGCTGAGGGACACCACTAAATCACACCATGGTCCTCACCATATGTGATTCTCTGAGAGATAGTCAGGAACATCAGGACAAGCAGTCAGTGCCTTTGTTCCATGCACAGCACCCAGAGAATGGAATGGACTGAACTTGAGAGATACTGTACAGCAGCCCTTCCCTCAGTGGCAGCCCCAGCAGTGCTGGGCTGTGGATTTGGCTCTCAGCTGATGGTGTATTAAATGAAGGATAATACCCATGAAGCAAAACCCATCTACTGGAGCGGGGACACAGCCTCCCCATCCTGCCCTAATCCCAGCCCCGGGGCCCTGTGATTTTCAGGCACACTCCCCATGGGGCAGGCTGGCCAGGGAGCAGACTGTGAGACCAGGGGCTGTTACCATTTTGGTGAAGATGTCCACACAAGCATTGCGGATCCTCTCTGGGGTGGCAGGGCTGTCCAGCCTGAACACCTCCGTCAGGCCAGAGTCCTTCCTTGCTGAGTAGATGGCATCTTTAATGGCATAAAACACTGAGGCAGACAGGAACAGAGGCGGCTCGCCCACAGCCTAGACAGAGCACAAGCAATAGTGAGCCTTTGCCTTCCAGATGAGAACCTCAGTCTATCAGAGGTGCTCATTGAGGAAACAATGCTAGAACAGCCCCCAGTGTGCTAGGTGTGATCAGTGAGGAAACACTGAGATAAATCAACCCTCGGTCCATTTAAGGAAGAAGCAGGAAGAAAACACAAGCTCTCACACAGCAAAGCCTCTTCAGTTCTGTCTAATGGACAGTCAGGGCAGCAATGTGCAGGTTATTTCAGTTCTTCCTAACTAGAAAGGATAGTACACACATTTCTGATAAGAAACAGAAAAACATCCTGATCTCAGAGTAAACACAGCATAACGAGATGAACTGTTCAGACACACAGGATCGTGACTTTATCCCACTCAGCTTTGCAGTGTTGTGGGGCAGTAAGAGGCCCACAGACCTCACAGGCATACCTTGGATGAGTAAACTGCCTTGCTGTTGGGGCAGTCACGGAGAAGGGACACATAGAATTCTGTTGGGATGTCTCCAAATGCTGGGATTTTGTACATGCCTGGCCCTCGAGTGTACAAGTTCCCCTGAGGAGAGTAGCGCAGCTCCTCCATGGTGAAGAGCCCGATGCCCTGGATGAAGGCTCCTTCTATCTACAAACACATCCAAGCAAGGTTACATTCTCTTTGTTGTTGTTCTTCCCTGCACAAGGACAAATAGTGACAACATCTACCAGGGTTTTCAACCCTCCCCACCTGACACAGATCCCACTTTTTATCTCTAAACCCTTGTCCCTTCTGCTGGGTACAATCTTTGCACAATTCCTGTGTTCCCACTTAAATGTGGTTGCATTTCCCTGGCAGGCGAAGCAATTTACAAATGCACGCAAACAGATTTTCTGTAAATGCTGGACAGGAATTTTCTGATGAAGCAACAGAAAAAAAAAAAAATCAATGATAAAATACTGATTTTTTTCCCAGGCAGGTGAACACTGAATGAGTTGAACTTGCTGATATATCAAAGGACAAGTAGACTAAAAGGACTAAAGATGAAACATCTAAAGACAAACTATTTTATGCTTTCTATTTCAGTTTAAATGCTTTCCAAAGTGCTGCAAATTATCAGGTCAGCAGCACAGACACCTGCAAAAACACGCCCATATCCATTTAAGTACTAAAAAACTTCTTTTCATATTTTCTCTACTGTAAATTTTAGGAGAAAAAAAGAATATGAGAGGGGGATGTTCTTGAACAACTGAACAAAGCAGCTGTGCTCTCTGTGCCCACTGAGATGTCTGACAGCCAGAGCAGTCTAAAGATTTGGCACAAGCATCCACTGACCCCTCTCTGTGTACTTGTATTCCTGCGCTCATGCCACATCCTTTCTCTCCTGTGTCCCCAGATCCTCTGCAGCAACTCATGGAAGGACACAGGAATTGAAGACCCCTTTGACAGGCTCCATTTAGCCCATCTCTCAATATCCAAACCTAAAGCAACAGGACACAAAGACAGAAAATCTCTTCCTCCCCTTGGACACTTTAAAAAAAAATCTCTTTCAGAAAAAAATGTCCTTTTAAAGAAATTTAATTTTAGCTATAGCAGGGCTTTGCAGCTCATGCTCACCTGTCTTCCCAAATCCTTCAGCGGTTTCATTGGAGTTACACCATATCAACACCTAGGTTAGTCAGCAAGCTAAGATGGCTAGATAAGCATACATCTAACAATTGATCTCTTGGTGTGTCAAACAACCCTGTGTTTATTACCTTTATCTGATAAGAGATATTTTGATTATTACTGCACAAAATTTTGAGGTAATTTTGTGCCTGCCCAAGGACTTTGCAACATAAGTGAGTGGTCCAACTTCCTGTTGAGAATTCTATGCAGCAGCAGCTGGGGGCAGAATCAGCCACCTTAACTCTTTAGTCACAGGAGAATTTTCACTAAATTAAATAAACTTAATATTGACAGACAGGAGTATAAATAGCAGGTGTGGGATTTAGCCTGAAAAACATCACTGGATGGTAACTGGACAATATCCTGTAGTCTTATTATCCAAGCCAAAAATCTCCAAACCCTAACAGAATACTTCCCTATGTAATTCTGTGCCAAGTTAAAAAGGTTGTGTTTGCAAAGGCACAACCTGGAGAGGGATAATAAACAGAAAAGCCTGAAAGCAGTGTGATTGCTTTGACATGATGGAAATAGCAATACTTTTTCACTTACCTGTCCTATATCTATGGCTGGGTTCAGACTGGTACCAACATCCATAACAATGTCTGTGCGAATGTTCTACAAAACAGGAATAAAGGGTAGATAAGCACCCATCTCTGGAACAGGTCCACCATGGTCCCATGTGAGGAGGAGTATCCAAGCACTATCCCATATAATCTTATCTCAGCTGACCTTCTCATACTGACTTTTAATCTGAGTACACCCAAACAGTAATTCAAAGGAACTCACTGCAGTTTCCCCCAGAGGTCCAATAGGCCCAGTTAATATTAATTCCAGGATGCTGGTATCAGTGGTCTGTACCAGAGCATAACCAACTAGGTCAGATCCTGAATAATTTTTTTTCTTCTTTCTCTTTTCTTTCTTTCCAGAAGCCTTCAGTATTATTTTTTAATGATTAACTTAATTCCATGATGTTTCTGTACTTTCATGCCAACACAGTGCTGCTATCTCTTACTCAAGCAAATCCAATAACTTTTGCAATTATTCATTAAGCCCCAAATCCCTGCAGGGTAGATAATTATTGTTTTATTACACTTCATGGATTGCTGCACTGTGGAACAGAGGAGTTAAGAAATTTGCTGAAGGTCACACCAGACCAATGACAGAGCCAGGAATGGGCTGACACCCAGTATTTGTTCTAACTGCCCATGAATGCTCCCGACACCAGAACACAGAGAGTTGTTTCACTGCTGACCCCTCACCTTGTGGTCACCTGTCAGGCAATCTATCTCAACCTCAGAGCAGGCAACTCCATAACTGAAGTAAGAGAATGGTTTCCCTTCATTCTTTTCGAAGTTGTAGCCAACGTCAGGAATTCTTGATACAAAGAGAAACAAAACCACATTTCATGCCCTGAAAAAACCCACATACAACTACATTGCTACTTATCAAAATCCTTATTCGCTTTTGTTTCATTCTTTCTGCCAAGCCCATGCAGAAATTAAAAGTGTAAACAACTATAAATAGAAGTCTGCTGAATCTGCTCTGTATTCCAAATCTTGATTGAAACTATCAAACTGTTTAAGCCAACATTACTTGCCCATAAATCTCAGGGCGTGTGATGGTTATTATCTACCAATCCAGTAGAAAAATCCTTTGCTTTTAGAGTGTAGGTGAATGTTTCTTTAAGGCAAGTAAGTTTCAGAATATAGTAAAGCTGAAGCAGAAACTCTATTAAGCTTAGAACTGATTTTAAGCATAGTTCATGGCAAATTTTGTGTCTGACTACTTATACTTTATCTGAAAACTGGTTTATTAAAACACTAACAAGTCACTTGATTAAGAGAAAAAAATACGTTTCAGAGATGCAAAAGAAATTAACACATAGTGTATTTTAGTCCTTCTTTAATATCTTCTCAACACTATGTTTATTTATTAATGTCAACCCCTCTGCCTTAAAGATGATGGCTCTCTGTTTTCCTCCAGCAGTAAAGCTAAGAGAAGTGCCTCATTTCAGAACTACACAGGGCCCAGCAAGAGTCTGAAGTGGGGGAACAGTGCTGGTGTCTGCTCATGTCGCAAGAGACAGGATTTTCCTCAAGGACAATCCTTGTCCCCTCTTATCCCCCATGGTGGTTCTAGTGCAAAACTAGGTCACAAGGCTGGCACAGAGCAGAGCCCCAGGCAAAGCTCTGATTTCATTTATGCTTCTTCAAACCAAGGTCAGCTAGAATGAAGTCAGATCTACTCCAGATTTACTTGTCCTCAGAGCTGTGCTCCATCAGGAATCAATTCTCCCCAGCCAGGAGACTGTTAACCTCAGTTTACCACTTGGAGGTAGGAAAGGGATTGAAGCTTTAATTTAGAGCAGTGGCAAGGGGCTGGGGGCTGTAAATCCTCCCAGAATTTCCCTGGATGCAATCCATGCAACCGAGTCAGTGCCTCTGCAGTGTGAATTTTCACTCACCTATAAAACCCCGTGGCTGACAGGCTGACACAGCTCTCGTAGGCGGTTTTTATCTGGCAATGTGAACAAGAGTTTGAAAACAGCAAAATGTACAACCTTCAAAATAACTGCACAAAAACATTTCCAGGAGGCCTCAGGTAGAAAGTGTCCAGTGACAGACAGGTGTCACACTACCCAACTCCAGCACTGCCAATTATGATTGCAGCTGCTTTCCCAAACAGCCCTGTCAGCAGCTACCAAGGGCAGAACTTGAACCACTGGCAGAGAATGAGACCTGCTTTTGTTTGTCTGTCTCTCAGCTACAGTTAGACTTTTAGCCTCAGAGACAAAGGTTAAATTGACAGGTCAGTGAGGGGAATTCTAGCCTGACTTCTAAATCACAAAGTCAAAACTCCTCGGATGAAGAGCAGAGCTTGGATCTGAAGAGAGCCTTACAGCCCATCCATCTCTTTTCATTGAGGAGACAGAGATATTGCAGACAAGGAGCACTACAGGGGCCTAATGGCAGCTCAACAATGTCTGTGCTATAGAATCCATTCATTAAAAATCAGGTTTCCTTCTGTCCAAGACTGTAACCTGACTACAAAGATATATATAACCATTATATATNTCATAGGCAGGCCCCAAAATTTGGAGAAATATCAGGATTAGTAATAAGTGATAACTTGGGGATGACCTCTTGCAAGCTTTAATTACTTGGAGATCTGTGCCAGTTTTGTGTTTCACTGTCTTTGCTCAAATCTATGTTAGCAAGACGCAGAAAGCCTGGAGGACAAACCTGCACATGGGGTTTGCCAATTAAAACAATCTCTGACAATGCCCACTTGTCTCATGACATATGAGATACAAACAGCTTACCCAGTCTTCCCAGGATCCTTTGGGATTAGACTGTTTGATTGGCTCAAGTCTTTTTAAGATAGTCTGACACGCGTTCTAGAAACAAAGAGAGCAAGAAGAAAACATTTTAAGATTTGAATAGCCAGCTTATGGTATTAAGAGCCCTATAAGAGTTTCAAAGAACCATCTATTTAAACCAATATTGCCTTTAGGACTTTGGCAAATAATTAAAAGGAACAAAGTTCACTAGTCATTGCTACATAGGAAGAAATATTGCCTGAAAAGGATTTTAAAGGAGATTGGCTGTGCTGAAAGCAAAAAAGGAATCCCAAATTCAGCACAGAACTTTCTGGACCGTGACACAAAATAAAAGAAGTCTACTCATTTATTCATTAATTTTATCTGTACCCTGTCTGTACAGGACAGCTCAGCATAGCTTACAAGATCATCCTTTAACACTGAAAGAACAAAAAATTTCTTCCCAACATTCAACCTAGTCAGATAAGCTGTGCAGAGAATAAAATCAGCCTGCTTTTACTTTGCAGGTTTCACTTCCCCTTTTCATTTAAACTGAGAATGGCCAGTACTAAATTCTTCTTTTAAAATGGAAAAATCACATACCCAGCAAATACATGCATTGGTAACTCCACCATGGCAGACAGCCACAACCATGCCATTGTTACAGCAGAACATTTGCTCTGAGCTGATCAACACTTAGAGCACAACTCTCAAACCATTTTCTATTAACACATGCAGCAAAATACGTTTGTTATCGATAAGGCTGAATTAATTTCTTAGAAGCTGGCTATTTAAATGTATGCTTTGTTCTGCTCATTTCAAGCAATCTCAAATACTCTATTTTCAGAACCGCCAAAGGACCGAAGGAGAGTTTTGAGTAACTTGAAAAAATATAGTCATTCACAATCTAATGCCACTGGTAGCTATACCAGGTAAAGTTATGAGGCAGCCTTAGACTGGAACCGCCTTTTGATGGTTGTTTTCCTTAAGCAACTGATAAATACAGGACAACTTTTGATGCCCTGGGGCCCTCCCTTGCAACCCACTCCTTTAAACAGCTCAGCTTCCATACATGGACAGCCATTCCATTGATGTCCGCGCTGACTGAGGCGGCTGTTGGGGAGGTATTTGGGACAGTGTTTGTGCTGGTCTCACTGATGTAAATTTTGGAGGTGGGGACTCCCAGGGCCCTGCTAGCAACCTGTAAAGATAAACAAAGGTAAACAATTGGTAAACAAGGTAAACAGCACTTCTTATCCATGAGCATTGTCAGTCATTACTTGCACCGCCAGGACCCACACTGCAATCTGTACCTTCTCCCATCATAAACTTCACTCTTCCTGCACACTGAGTTGTTCCAGTGACTGAGAACTAGCCAGACCCTTGTTATATTTGTATTTCACAGACTGAATGTGTGTGAACACATACACTTCTGCCACAGTGACAGACATTCATTTACCATTATGAGACTAAATTCTTCTCTCAACAGTTAAAAGAATCAGAAGATCAAAAGCCCTATGAGATTTTCCTTTCATTTTCCTGCCAAAGGAATGTTGCTCCCCTAAGCCTTTTTAACTACAAAGGGACTTGCTTATGCAGATATATATGTTTTCAATACAGCTAATTTTAGTATAAAATGGATGTAAATTGTACCTTTATGGGGTGAACTGAAATTGCCAGAGAAGTTTAACTGTAAGCATAACCTGCATTATTTACATAATGAGGTTTAAGATGATGAAGAATCTAATTCTAATACTCAGTTGTGATAATACTCTGGAAATCTAGCACTGATGCTCAAACAATGAAGAGGAATTAGTCCTGATTTGTTACTCTCTGCATGCACACGGAGGAAGTGTCAAGGTGTCTGAGGTAATACGGTAGGGAGAGTGTAATTGTCCTGAGGAGATGTCTCACTCAGTTGAGCCCAAACTCATTATTACCTGAATCATTTTGGTGTGAAGTCCTTGACCCATCTCAGTCCCTCCATGAGTAAGTAACACAGAGCCATCTGTATACACATGGACCAGAGCTCCAGCCTACAACAGGGAACAGTAATCATCATAAATTAACTAGTGGAGTACTTAGCAGACTACAGAGAGAATTCATTCACAGCTAGACTAAGGTTGTTCTTTGGTGCAACTAAAGCCACTTGTTTACACTTCTTGAGGTGAGTTTGGTTTAGTCTCACCAACTCACTAGAAGTTCCAATGACATAACAAACCCCAGTATGTATTGTCAGCTCAGAAAGCAGGTGAAATAATCCAATCCTGCCCCTGTGAAAGACAGATGCACCCTTTACCTCAACTTTCCAACACCACCAAATCAGCTCAAACACAGGAGCAGTGTTTCTACTATTGAGAAAGGCAGGGCAATCAACCTAACACAATACCATGGAAATGTAGCTATATTGTGGTATCTTCTGAACAGTACATACAGGTAACTGGTGCTCATTTTAGCTTGAAAAATGTGTGCTCTTTCTTAACTAATTTACTACTTCAAGAAGCTCCAGTTTGGTACAAATGGAGGAGGGCCTGGGGGAGGCAGCATAAATTCAGCTTCTCTAATGGAAAGGCAAATGACATTTACAGACCTGGTTCAGAAATGGGACAGTGAAACTGATGCCGAATTTGGTAGGAATAATGCTTATCCCTCTCTTTTTCCAGCGGTTCTGCCTGCAGGGAAAGAACATTATTTGTATACCCATGAGACTTTTATCATAAATCAACACTGTGCTTCCCTCTGACTGTGCATCAAACGGAAATTAAATACCTGACTGTGATATAAACAGAGTTAATCACTATTTTGTATTAAAGAAAGGCTTTCTTTGTATCTTCCAACAAGAAGAAATTCCAACAGAAGATGCTTTCTGCAAGCATTACAGAAGCAGTTATCCATACTATTAACTGTTCAGTTGTGTATACAAGCCAACTAAAAAAGTCTATAAGGCAGAGGAAAGCATAAACAGATTGCCGTGACAGTCATGTGAAAATCCTAGCTGGACTTAACAGACTCCCTCTTCTTTGCTGCATTTCACTTACAAAATCACATCATGCTAGGTCTGATTCCGACCTTATATATACTACCAGCTCACTGATAGCCTTTTCTTCTGACAGTGAGCATGAAGGGATTTCAAAAGGAGAAATATTTAGAAGTCAGTCTGCAAATAAAAGGTGTGACTTCACATCACTGGAATTGCTAAGAGAACTTCAGATGCTGGTAGGCAACAGGTGCACCCAGTGACAAGACAATTCCTGAGCACCTACTTGTTGAATTCTTCAATCAGTTTCTTCCTGGCATGATAACTGGAGCTGGACAAACATTCATCCCAGCATCTTCGTAGAGTGAATCCCTCCAGCTTTTGGTTAAAATGAGTTGTGTCTCCTTCGTGGTAGAGATTGAGCTTCCGCACCTTCCCAAAGAGACACAGAAAGGACAGGCCAAGTTTAATGCTTCAGACAAGGAGAGATGAGATCTAAAGTGTGTTGGTTCCTGATTTTACTCCTTGGCTCTTTCTACTAAAAGCCAAGAAGCAAAACAATTGACAAGCATATATCTGGTTATGGGAAAACATGAACTAAGACATGAAGGCTGGAAATTTTCAGAGATTGGGACTTAAAGCATATTGTCAGTAAGATTAAGGTACTCAGTGTCTTTGGACCTTCTTTTAATATCTATCCTTAAAGCAGATGTTACAAAATTGAGGCTACCAAGGAATTTAATTAAACAAAATAATCCATCCAAAATAATCCATCCATAATCACACAAGTTTGAGATCCTGCTAGAAGCTCAGCAAAAATGAAGCAAAAGTCCTTATGCTTAAAAATTTCATGTAGCTGATGCAGTTCTCAGAGCTTGTTCAAAGGCAGCACCACCCTGGAAGGTGTCAGCGGGTCCGTACCTCCTCAGGTGGCAGGCCACACTTCCGAGCAAGGTCACTCATCCAGCACTCAGCAATCATCATTCCCTGGGGCCCTCCAAAGCCACGGAAGGCTGTGTTGGAAGGCAAGTTGGTCTTGCAAACAATGCCCACGCTGCTGACATTGGGGATGTTGTAGGAGTTATCCAAGTGTAACAGGGCTCTGTCCATTACCTGGTGAAGAATAGGAATGGAGGTCAACACATCTTACATGAACTGGATGTCAGACTTCTCACCAGTGCCAAAATGAGACTGGAAGCTCTGAAGCTAATTTACAACAATCAGCACTTTCTCTTGCACCCTGCAGTGCTGCAGTCAACACAGCTGGATGAGCACTGAAGTGCAGCCAGAACTGCCTCCCACGTGCAATGGAATGTCAAGTGGTGTCCTCCTGAAGGACAAGACAATAAGCACACTTCTCTGTTGACACTTGTGGCTCTGGGACAGATTGAGCTTCAAAGTCCTTTTTTGGCCCTGGGCTCACGCTGAGTGAAACTGTTAGTAAATCCCATTACTGGTCTGGAAGAAACAGTTTTCTTTTCATTATATTGAGTAATCTGTTACTGGAAAAGAAGTCTTGCTGATATCAAGTGACTCACCACTTGGGCTATGGCAGTGAGGGCAAACATATGAAATAAAGATTTTCAGTAACTACTGAACTGCAAGATTTGGGATTTTTGTCTACTTATTGTCCACATTAGGAAAGGGCCGGAGCTTCTTTCTGGCTTGTGTTTCCAGACTTCCCTTCCAGCAGCAGCACAGAGAGGACATTACACACAACCCAACCTTATTTTTACATGGAGCACTTTCCAGTCCCCTGATTCAGACACAGTCAAAAAGACAATTACATAGATGTGCTCTCAACCAGGCCCTCAGCTAAGCAAAGACACTTCCCTGTCATTCTACTCTGCTCAGCACCAGCCACATTACCAGCATCAAATGTGGTTCTGGTAGAGAGCTCTCGCAGTTCTTTCCTATTGGAAAGAATCCATTTTTGCAGAAAATTATTCAAGACTCAGTGGACTGGAGAAAGTAAGCTAGAATAAACCTGAGTGACACTAGGCTATTGAGTTGGTCACTCACATGACAGAAAAGGAGAGCTTTTACTCATCAGTGCAAAACTTCTTGGAGACAAACTCGGAACCTGGACTCATTTTTTGTCCTTACTGCTTGTGAGCACAGTGCAGGCTTTAGCCACTCCTTTACAAGCTTGTTGATTTAGGCACTCTGCCCGGATCAGCCTATTGACTGGGATGCCTACTTTTCGGAGGAACTCTCTTTCCCCAGCGCTGGGGATCCATCAGTCATCTTACATTGTGCAACAACTTTTCCATCACAGCCCTCTGTAATGCAAAGCAATCATTCTTTACCCCTTTGCTCAAGCCAAGTTATTACAGCATCCATAAGAATTGTGTGGCACAGGCCAAGGCAGGTCAGTTGGCTCACAGTGCATTTGTAGAAGCTCCAAAAGCTCTTCAAAATCTGTTTCCAGCCATGTCAAAGAGCTGCATGTGTAGCTACAAGCAATGCCGTAGGCAACAGCTCTCTGAAGGCAGAGCAGAAGGTTACACAGAAACACACACACCTTCCACTTAATTAGCCATCAGAAAATTTTACTTACACCGTGAGAGAGGTCTACAGAGTTGCCCCCATTGCTGTAGTATGACACCTCCAGACTCTTGACTTTCCCATTCTTCATGAAACCAACCTGTCAAGAGAGTGTCTCCTCAGTAATCAGTTTTCTACAAAATGTCTTGGTTTGTGCTTGCCTCCCAAAACTGAAAGGATCTCACATAGGCAGAGAGGGCTGACTGTCCCCAGTGCAGCATAGGGCAGGCACAGCCAGCAGCTGAAGGAGTTCCCCAGTAAAAGGGTTCATGCATGTGTCAATCTTGCCCCAGAGAACTCTTCTAAATTAAGTGCTGGCGACTTACCACAGCCACAATTTCCTTAACAGGTTTTTGCTTCAAAAGCAGCAGCAGTTGGAAGGGGATTGAAGCATAAAGGAAGTTAACAAAGCACATTGCTGTGTAAAGGATGCTTTAAAGGAATGGGTGAGCCTCTAAAAGCAATGTGATTGTCAGCCAGGGCAAAGTCTTGGTGGCAAGGAAGACAGAATTACTTATGCTGAGATCACAAAAATGGAACCATCCAAGCTAAAATAACTTCTGCATCACTTTAACAGGAAAAATGCTACAGCCCATCTGACCTGGCCTGTTTGCAGCAGGTGAGATCAGCAGTGAAACGTTTTTTTCACAGTACTTACTGCTCTCTGATATATATCTCAGGGTTCAGCACTGAGACCACATGGATTCTCATGTGTGTGCATACCTTGTACCTCCCCAGGAAGGGGTGCCTCCCGCCACTTATCAGCATGTCCTCATCTCGATCCAGCATGCACCTCACTGCACGGCCAGTTCTGTTAAAGAACACAGTTTCTTAGGCAAAGCCTGAAACGCGCAATACAGTTCCTGCAGAACAAGACGCTTCTCTTTGTCTTTCCAGGGTGGCAATGGACAGTTAAGGGTAAACTGCTTGGTTTATATATCTTACTCTTAAGAAAAGGGCAAGACTGAGTAAAAAGAAAATAAACATCTCCAAAGTTGGGACCTGTTTGTGAAAATTCCTGCAAAGACTCTTGTATTCCAAAAAAAAAAAAAGAAGGACAATTTCTCATAGAGATAGGTGCTAATAACTGTTTTCCCGCCATCACTGTTTTCCAGACTATTTCTTAAGGCACTCTTTTGACTTTGAAAGAGACAATGCCATAAAAATTATATAATAATGCGAAGTAAAGTCCTAACTAGCCTTCAATTTGACCTTGTTTTTTATTTGCCTTTTTATTATCAAGGAGGAAAATAAGGGGGAGAGTAGGAGTTGCTCTTAATTTTCTAACAATTTTGTCTTCCAAGTGCCTGTCTTCAGGTTGTACGGGTATCTAGTGAATGTCATAGATGTTATTTTGCAACCTCCAGGATGTCAAACAGTGGTTTGGCTGGCAGAGATAAAAAGAAGAAAAGAATGCAAATGTGTTACTGATTAATACGAGAAAGCAGGTTGTTTGCTCAGAACAGGAGAAAAATGAAGTCAATTTAAAAACAGATTTTCGTTTTGGCTGTTCTCGTCCAAAGGCATTGTAACAAACTGCTGCTGTGTTGCAAGATCCCTCTAGCACTGCCAGCAAGGGCAATACTGGGAAGGGCAGGGTACAGGCAGGTCAGAAATGTCATCTCAGAGGCCACATTCAGTTAACCTGCACAGTTAAACATGAGCCCACAGCAAAACTCCAGAAACCAGGAGCACATTTCCAATCTACTCTTCACAAATGGTTGTAAACTAGGTTCATTCCCTGGGCTTGTAGGGGTTTGAAAAGTGTGAGTTCCAAGGCCTGCCACCATTCCTAGGGAAAAATCCAAAGAGGGAGTTTGCAGAAGAGCAGACAAATAATGATGCGAGACTGGTGTAGTAGAGTTTCAAACAAGGAAGAGATTATCATACCTCTATTAAACAGAAAAAATGAACATGGCTGGTGCTGGATGTTTGGGATGAGGTGAGGGGGACAGGCAAATAATTTGAGATACCCAAGTTTGCAGAGAGCACCAAAGGAGTAAAGACTGTGGAGGTTTTCCCCCCTTTTCTATTAAAAGCTGACATTCCCACATAAATTTAGTCCCTCTGGGCAGGTTCAATCCCTCCTATCAGCTAAGAACCCATTAGCCACCTCCTTTGGGAAATCCCAAGCTTGCTCCAAGTTGTACAGTAAGACAACATGGAGAGTATTGAAAGTGCTCCAGTGTAAATGATGCTCCAGAAAGAGGCAGCCTGGGACAGTCTGAAGGAAAAAACCCCTTTCCCCACACCCAAACTTACTTGAAGGCTGCCACAGCCACTACAGATGTAAGAATAGTACTCCTAGTCTCTTTTCCTCCAAATCCTCCTCCCATTCTTTTCACTCGAACCACAACCCGATTTGAAGGCACTCCCAGTGCATTAGCAGCAAACTCCTAAAGAAAAACAAAACAGCAGGACATGTAGGGAGCTCAGCTGGTGTTAAGATCTAGATGCCAACACAGTGCCTTCCTGAGACCTTCAACAGTGCAAATGTTGGATTTGATGCAATTGGAGTCAATAAGCCCAGCATTTGATTTCTGAGGGGGAAAGGCACAGCGCTGCAGCACACGGGGCCAGATTCAGGAAAAGACAGACACCCAATCTAAGCCTATGTGTTTTTTTTAATTGAAGAATAAAATAAGGGCAACTATATAACAATCATTCATCTAGTCTGAAACTCAAAATAAATGCCTTTTAGGCATCAGGTTAATGAGAAGTACCTGTGTCTTCATCGGGTTTTGGGTCGACACAAAGAGTTCCATCTCACCATCTTCTCCCTTTGGCACAGCCAAAGTACAGTGAGTTTCCAGGTAGAAATGCTCCTGACCACCAAGGTACATCTCTCCTAGAAAATTGAAAGAAATGTCCCACAAAAAGGACATCCCTGGTGTTACAAGGTGTCTCCCATCACATGTTGTCCTCAATCTTTGCTGCCTTTTGTTCACGTGTTAACTGACAACCCTTTGCTTTGCCCAGCATTGGATAGCACTAGCTCTGAAACTGACACTTCTGGTTCAATGTTTAAATAACAAAAAAAATAAACTCAAAACAAAACAACAAAACACAGTGAAAAATCCAGACATTCTTCCTTTCCACTTTTTAGAAATCTTCATTCCAAAACACAAGTGGCTGACATTTCAAAAGTAAGCCTTCACACCATGCCATTGATCCAGCATTCCTTAAGATGCAGTATTTGGTGCCTTTCAAGTCTGCCTCAATAACACCACTTAGATAAGAATAAAAATAAATCAAGTGTAGTCTAGTTGAGTAGATGAAATACAAGGTTACAAACTTTGAAGCCGGAGAACAAAAATAGAAATCCAAAATGCCTCAGGATGATCTAACTGGCAATCAACTCTCTACCGCTGCATGTGGCTCTTTCCCAGGACATCTTACCCGGAAGTGCTGAGGGTACAATTTCCAGTCATGCTACACACAATTAACCTCCTTTCTCAGTCATATCCCTGATCTGTTCATGGTATCTCATTTGCCTAAGACACAGCGATATGTCAGACTAAAGGATATTGGCTATCTGTAAGATTTAGACCACACTATGTCTGGACAGGGAAAGTTTCAGGAAAGAAAAAACCCACTTTTTTCTCACAATATTTGCTGAAGAAAAATGTGTCCTTTGATTGAAAAAAAGAGTGTTTTCTGGGGGCACAGCTGGGAGCATCCAGGTCTGTTTGAAACAATAAAATTGATATACCAGTCCGAAACTATTTATGAAAATTAATTTAGTCTTGCAAGCCTTACTCTCAGTATCATATGCATAAAAAGGAGGCTGACAGCTTAACTTCTTTTATCACAAACTGTAATATTTCAAAAGAGTTATTAATGCTTATTCTCACCTTCCAAAATGTGATCAGATTCCTCAAATCCTTTCTTCACATCTCCCTTATTAATCCTCTTTATATCCTTAAAGAAAGATTGTTTCTCAATGGCTTCCTAGGAAACAGAATGACAACGACGTTTTTGTGTAAGTGGAATGAAATCAAACCTTCGTCTAACTGAAAAGAATAATCCAAGATAAAAAGCATAAGAATTTATCAGACACTTTCTATGGTAGCAGCCAAGAGGCTTGACTAAAAGCAATACAAAATAACTTTTGGCAACAAAGCAGTTGCACAACCAACACCATTAACTGGACAATCTTAAGGTACTTCTTGTGACTTGTTTTACATTGTGGACCCAGAACCTCAGGACACCACCAGAGCTATAACTTACAACTTATATTAACTCTTGTCTGTAGCCCATAAGGTGGGAGGGAAGGAAGAAAAAAAAAAACCAAAAAACCCCCACATTAAAAAAAAAGAGAGAGAGAGAGAAAGAGAAAATGAAATCTCTTAGATAAGAAGTGCAGAAGTAGTTCATTTGTGAGCTAACATACAGTTATCTTTCTAAGGGAAGTTTAACAAAGGCATTTTCCTTTTGCCAAAACTGAAGCTTTCCATAATGAAAAATACCCTCATCAAATATCAAACAACAAAAACCAAAAAATACAGCACATTTTTGTCTCCACTTTCATGTTACCTGGTTGAATAAACAACTAGAAGCCTCAGAAAAGGCAAAGGTCTCACACATTGTTTGTTAATCCACAAATCACACAACCAACCTAAAATCTCTGTCCTTAGATGACAGTACCAATGTCTATATGAGACAGTGTACAAACTCCTTCTATTTGCATGAATAGAATTCACATTACAAAATACATGATATTAAATACCAATTATTAAAAACATTTCATTAGAATCCTATGTTTCTAATTCTCCACTAAAAATGGCTTCATACATTTTTCTTTCTCATTTCTAGAAAAGAAAGCTGTGTAGATGTTATCATTTGCTTTTACTGTCTCATAAGGAGATTTTGGAACAAATATTCTAGTTTAAAAAAAGCATGAAATGATCATGCATTTGGACATGAATTTCCACAGCTTTGAGAAAAGTCACTTAAAGACTGTGTCCCTACAGTTCACTGCAGGGAGTGAACTCCTGAAAATGAATTTCATCCAGCTTAGAAACTAGACAAGTGGTCTGCAGAAATCTCAGAGAGGCAATGCAGTGACAGAGCTAGAAAAGATATTTTCACACCTTATTATTGCTTGTTATAAATGAGAGAATGAAGAGGGAATGGATATCAACGAAGCCAGCAGGGTCACACCAGAGAATATTAAAAGCAAGCCTCTGTGGGCAAGAATGTAAGTCACAGTAACCTTGTTCATTTAAACAAATTTCTGTTGAGCACAATATTATCTCCTCGAGCTTGGTTTATTTGTTCCAGCTTTAAATAGCACAGAAAAAGTTAATGTATTCTAAATCAGTAGGGCACCAAAGATGTACCTTCTTTGTATTTAAATACACAAATTATTCCTTCTGTCCATATCCTGTTGCACCCACAAGCACAAATGAAACGTGGGGTTAAGTAACCACATGTGTGAGAACAGAACGAGACATCAGGGGCTCCCAAGCAAACTGCAGATACAGAACTGAGCCATCTTACCTGAATTGTGACAATAGGTTTAAGTTCTTCATACTTAATCTTCACAGCTTTAGCTGCTCTCCTGGAATGTTCCTGTGTGTCCGCAAGGACTGCACCGATGATATGACCCACACAGGTGACCTACAGGCAAGATTGGGAGCCACCATCATTTGGGGTGTGTTTGCAGTGATGAGAGACTCATGATAATTTTCTTTATCTATTCCTTTTATGCAGTTTGTTCCGGCCAGTCTATTAAAAACCAGCCCAGAGAAAATAATCACAAGCAAATTTGGACAGCAACTGAGTGAGTGAGCCTGTCGCAAGGGGCTGCAGCATAGAGGAGAATTGTGGAGGTAACACACAGGAGATGGGCACAGGGCAAAGGGACTTGGGCCTTACTGAATTTGGCACCAAGATTTCTATTGACCCCCGTGCAGTTAGAATTCTCTCTGTTTAAGGTAGAGGACTTGACTGGACAGTATGAGAAATGCTATCTCCCGAGCAGCATGATTGAAAAAGGCTATTTTTAGCTACATACCACATCCTTAGCAAAGACAGTCTCATCATTAGCAATGCCAGTGATGTTACTGCCAGGAACATCCTTGGCGGAGACGAAACACACAAACCCAGGAACACTCTGAGCTTCAGATGCATCTACAGAACTAAGGAAAGAAGGAGAGACAGTGTTATTTCTCATATGTTCTTTGTGTAAGCAATTATGAGCTTCCAATACAAATTCAGGCCTGATTTCTTCAAGTTTGGCTATGCTATGTGGATGTGAGACTGTGACAGAAAGCATAACATATGAGACTAAAATAATTTAGGATCTATATAAAAATGTTAATCCTGACTGTGAGACTGATCATTAGCCTGCTTCTTTGGACTATGTCATACATCTTTTCCCTAAGATGTATCTGAACGTGATCCAATTGCCACATGTACTAAAGATTCTTTGATGACAAGTTGGTGTTAGTGATGCTGTGCCTCCACTGTCTTCTTCGCTGCCATGATTCTTGCCATGAAGGCAAGAATTCCCTGACTATGGATAAATATGAAATTTTAGTGCAGACATGTATCATCTGTCATGGGTGAATCAGGGAGAAATTGTTGAGGATAAATCATAAGGAAGCTTCAGGGATTTTAAGAAGAAGCAAAAGAAGCGATGCTCAAAATGACAAAAACCTTCACGAAAGGTTTTCTTTGGTAATCAGCAAAAGAGGTATCTAACCAAAATGCTTGTCTGCTTCAATCATATATAGATTTAAAACTAGGTGACAAAATAAGAAAAAAATGGTCAATATAATTTAATTTTTATATTGAGAATTTAGTCAAAAACATATTACAAAAGACTTTCAGGTTCCTTTTGAATATTCTGTACATTGGCTTACAGAGAAACTGTTGTGAATTGAAGAGCTGTGGCTTTGATTTTGCTGACTGAATTATTTATTGCTTTCTGTAAATTGCTGCAATTTTTTCAGCAATTTGTTTAGATTCCTGAAACTTTGATATAAACTGTGCCTGAAAGCAGCTGTTACTACATCCCAGTGAGCCACAGACTTTTAAGAAAAGACATTAAATGTATGAATGACCCTTCCCACAAGAACCCTTAGACAGCAGGAACTCAAAATGCTATTTTTCTTTGGAAAGTTCTGTTCCCTGTGTTTCTGCAGCAGTAGCTCAGAAACAACCCCCTAACACTCTCCCTTAGTCACAAATGCAGAGGCAGATGGTGTCTGATTTACACTTGGTGCTCAAAATCTGGCTTGGATGAAGTGGAAGTTTTCAGAGTCAATATTTTGACAGCCAAAACCGTAGGTTGAGGTACTTTTGTCCCCTGATTAAATATTCTGCTACTTCCTCTACAGAATGTTACAGGCTGAACACAAGAAAATGTGTACAGCAACTTCTAGAAGACACTGCATGTTGTGGTCACAAGCATGGATGTGATGCCTTCTCTATCTCCCCATCTGCCCTGGTGATAGTAACAACACTTAAACGTCTGCATTGCACAATGCAACACCTAAAAATTAACTATGATGACAGCGCAGTTTCTTTCATAACCTGAGAGCAACTACTACATCTGTGCATCCATGAGCACCATGCTGCCCAGGCCACAGTGGGAAAGCTCTGGACAGGAAGCCTAACTAGGCAGGAAGTATTGCCTAAGGAATGAACAGCACATTGCAAGCCTGTTGAGGATGACACGAGCCAATGTAACACAGAGTGTCCCACATCAAAGCAGCTGAGGGCAGATGAGAGCCTGCAGAGCCACCACCAAATAAACAAAATTAGGGTTTGTGGGCACAGCCAGTCCTGCAATATGACAGCATTAAAATTCACATGAGAATGTAGATGGCATTACCTGCCAGGATTGGCCTTAAGGAGTTGGTTATTCACTGTTGTTATAAATTAGGTACTAGTCATGCCCTGGATGGACAAGATGTTTCCTGAGACAGCTGCACTTCCAAATACTGACCTGTCCACCTTGCTACAGCCAAGCACAAACAGGGCTACACCTCATAGCTGAAGCCAATTCACAAATGACTTGTGTGCAGAGGACTTGATCACAGCCAGCACAGGCAAGCACTGTGCAAGGCAAAACCCAGTGCACACAGCTGACTCACCAGCAGGAGAGCTGGTAGAACTGTATCTTACAACCTAATTTTTCAGGCAGATCAAAAGAGAATCTTCAAGCTGCATGTTCCAGTGAGTGATTGAAATGAGATCTCAGCCTCTGTGGTGCTCTCCTACCCTGCTCTTTTTTAATCCTATGTGCCTGAGTGTAAGAGATGGGAAATTCAAAAAGTTTGGCCTAGGCTGAAGGCTTTTGTGCTTCATCAAAGCCCGAAGTTTGGTGGTGGTGGTGTTGGTTCCCCCTTAACACCACTGACACAGACTTGCAAGGCAGCTGTCACACACACACAGCTCGCCTCCATGTAACAATGTGCAAGGAACTGGAGGTCCTACCTAAGCAAAACCCTTTCCCTCACCCACACCCTGACAGATTAATATTTTCTAAACCACCAGGCACTGGATGCTTCCAATATTTGGAACTCAGAGGCAACACTTACAGGATCTTAGCGTGGGCCTTAGTGCTAGTCACTAGCGTTAGGTACAGCTCATTCTCGTAGTGAGGGATGTCATCGCAGTACACAGCTTCTCCGCTGGCTTGTTTGGCTGCTGAAACATGCACCAGAGGCCTGCCCACCATATCTTCCACGGCCTGCCCCTTGGGTACTTCCTGGAGTAGAACACAAGGCTGACTACTGCTGGCTTGGGTGGAAGGGGATGGAAGCATTGATGGGAGAGCAAAAGGCACTGTGAGACATTCTAGTGAATGGGGAGTGGGATGGGGGCTCAGTCCTGTGTGAAAGAAAGGCAAACAAGATGCCACAAGATACGGCTACACAGAGGAATGAAGTGAAAGGAGTTTGGGTTTTGAAATCGCTGTGGAAGGGAACAGTTTGATTTCACATCTGCTTAAGAAGATTCAAGTTCTGAAACTGGATTCTACTCTTAAAGCTGAAAAGAATGGGTCTCTAGCAGAGAAATAAGAAAGAAGATACATCCCAAGTGTGAAGCCTGAGAGATGCCAAGAAAGGCAGGCTATAACTGGGGAAAGCAGAAGGGGAATTTCAGTTTGGATACAGGAGGAAAAGCGATTTTTATTATCAACAACAGTCTTGGGCAATGATAGGAAAGAATAGTATCCTAAAGTGTGGAAAGGATTGAGATCCAAATACAAATTTCATGTATGGCATTATAAAAGTTTATGTGATGACCATACGCAGGGAGACAAGCAGATAAGAAGCACAATTTGAGTTACAGAAAAGCTTGCATCTATGTCATGCCAACACTGCTACTTACTTGGGAAAGCTGCTACTTACTTGGAAGAGCTGGGCATTTGCAATGGGATCTTTATGAAACAGCTCTGTAGCACTGATGTAGTTTGAAGGGACGGGCTCACACATAGTTTTCTGCCAGAGACATATTCAAAAAAATCACCTTCCCTTCCAATTCCTTTCTCACCTTCCCTAGTAGCTCAGGATACTTTCCATTCTGCATCTCCCACTTAAGGTAATCCATAACCCTGCTGAGTTAAGGGCAAACAAGACTCAGGCTCTGTGCCAAGAATAACCACAGAGCCACAAGACCACTTGTAATGCAGCAAATGGGAGAAATCCAGAAATCATCCTGTGAACCCACAGAGCTACACCCTTCCACCACAAGGTGAGGGTGCCATGAGGAAGCAAGAGGGAAGATACACAAGTCACTGTTATGCAAGCAGTAGAGTAGCTCTGGCAGCTATTGCAGCATGGATTTTGTCATCAGGTGGGACTCTGCTCAAATCCGAACCCTCCCTGTGCCTTCCCCACCAAGGCAGCATAAAGAGGTTCTCCTTCCCCAAATCTGCCTCCCCAAGGAGCACTCACAGTGCCACTCTTGCTCAGTTTCTGAAGGACTGTCAGGTAGAACTTGAAGAAGAAGCTGAGGGTGAGTGTGCGTCGGAAATCCACCATGCCCCCAGGAGCAGAAGGAGACAGATCCATCTCACCCGACAGTAAGCGGCAGGCATCCTGCAGCAGCTTCTCATTCCAGTCTCTGCAAGGGAACAGAGGTGACACAGAGACCTTGTTCAGACCTAAATTCACCAGGGCAGACTAACTCTCCTGAGACAGAATCACAGAATATGCTGAACTGGAAGGGGCCCATCAGGATCATCAAGTCCAGCTCCTGGCCCTTCACAGGACACCCCAAGAGTCACACCACGTGCCTGAGAGCATTGTCCAAATGCTTTTTGAGCTCTGTCAGGCTTGATCCTGTGACCACTGCCCTGGGGAGCCTGTTCCAATACCCAGCCACCCTCTGGGTGAAAAACTTTTCCCTGATATTCAGCCTAAACCTCCCCTGACACAGCTTCATGCTGATCCCACGAGCTGTCAAGCAACAGCCATCAGCTCTATCTGTTCATAGCACATGTACTTTGTTGTCATCTTGGGCTCATGTTGCCTTCCCTAAAGATATGGTAAAGCTATTACATGATAAAAGCACTGATATTTCAGTCCAACTTGAAATGAACCCACTTTTGTAGGTCATGAACACATCCAGCTTCTGTCCACTTCAACTGATGAGTGAATTTGGCAAGAAAACAGCTCTCTGAATGAGAGAATGACATGGATTTTTGAGGGTAAGGCATACTGGAGGAAGTAAGGGATTACACACAACACACTGCTGCAGAAGCATAACTATACTTCTTCCCCTTTCTCCTTTGATGTACTTTTAGAGAGGATTTAGGATGTTTTAGATATTTAAACTGCTCCTGTAAAAATCAGCAGTTCCTTTAGACAGTCTTTTTTATCACAGAAAAATTCCTACCTGCCAGTGAGTTCCTTGCAAGTCTTTAGTGCCAGGACAGTGGTAGGAGCCATTCCTCCATAGCTTAGTTTTATCTCCTCCACTCGGCTTGTGCCACTTTGGAAGAGGACTCTCATCCCACAGGTCACAATAGCAATGTCATCCTCACGACGGGAAGCCTGCTTGAAAGCTGAGAAGTATTCACCCTGGAAGACAGGAAAATATTTTTTCTTCTCTACCTTGGCATGCTTTAGAGTATATATGCGGACAAGCTGTTTACCTATCTATGTGTATGACCTATTCCAGGGAGCAGTGTCTGGTTGGTTCTTTGTGCAGGGCCAAGCAGGACATGTTTGTTCAGGCAGCACTGTTTATTTTCATGTAATTCAATGATTAATTCTAATGCATCAGTTCAATGGTTGTTCCCAAGCCTAGGACTGTGGGGGAAACAAGCTTTGACAGTGAGCTGCTCATAGCTGTCACATTTTTCTATATCTCAAGAGGAAGAACCAAGACAGATTGTTTGTGCATAAACAAAATTACAGTTTCTCAGCAAGTTTTTCTTCCTCGTAGGCTGCTAAAGTGGAAGTCTAATCAGTAAAACCCATATCCTAAACCCCTTCCTTTCAGAAGTCTTTGACATCTGGAAGTGCTGAAATCAGTAATCACAAATGTCTCTCAGTTTTAGAGTAGACCAGACTAATTAATAAAAGAAAATTTAATCTGTTAGTGGAAATAGAATTCTCAGTTATTACCCTGGTCTCCACACAGAGCGAGGAAATTCTTGTAAATTCACCAGCAACTACAGTGCACAAAACTCAGCAGCTCTTTTATGAAGAGTGGCTGTAAATATGAGATTAACACTTTACCAGGATGTACCATGTAATGGTGACCCCCTGGAGTAACAGCATGGTCAGTCCTCTTGCCTGTACTGCAGGTGAGGACAAATTGCTGTTCAGGCACCCTGCAGACTAAGACATGAATCAGATCTGATGTCTTTGCACCGCCCTTCTGGAGAGTTTTCTAACAAGTTTCTTCTCTAATAGCTCAGCCAAGTGACTCCACACAGCACAGCAGTCTGCTTCATTAGTTACTTCTAGTCTGAAGTGAACAGCAATTCTCTAATTATCGGATAGAACAATTTCTCTCCTGTTGACAATGACAGCAGTGTCACAAGAGGCCCCTTTCGTGCATCAAGGACTTGTTACTGGAGATATAACTGAAGGGTGTGCATAATTTCCCAGATTCAAATAATTACTCATCAGCCAGCAGATAATAGCAGAGGGGCATCAATAGCAATGTCCAATGAGGACATTCTGCCACTCTGCTTGTTAAAACAATTAGCTTTCAAAGAGGAGAAAAAGCAGCCTCTTACTGCATAATCAAGAGATTTCCAATAACCTGATTGCAACAAGAGGGCAATATTGCCTTGACTCCTCACAAGACACCTTAATTTTCTTCATTCAGATTCTTGTGAGAGGAAAGGCACTCACAACCTTTCCTCACCAGTAGGTAAGTGAACCATCGCATCACATGCCTGCCTAGGTCTCTTGGCAAACAACAGAGCATGCTAATTCTTTCTGTTGTTTGGACAGTCTTACCCTCGGTGTCACAAGTTACATGAATGCAAGGCATAACATCAGTTTCAAACAAAGATAAACAAAAAAATTCTGTCTAGCTATGTGCTGAAACAGCCCTGCTTTCATTCATGAGGAAATCACAGTTGCAGAAAACTTTGCCTGCTACATGCCCACACCCTCAGACATGTCCTGAAGAGCTTCAGCCTTCTTATTTGTGAGCAAAGATCAGCCAAGAAACCATGAAGTTGAGAGTTCAAAAGTTGTTTCAGTTTTTCAGATCAATGAGCTACATATAACCTAGGCCTGAAGCCACGGCCCCTGCTTGCAAACATTTGTTTATCCTGTGAAACTGGCATGAGACTGTCATATGAATGGAAGAATACAGTGTTTTCCATTGGCAACCTCAAGCATGTTTCTCGTTTTGGCAAAAAGTGATGTTTTTAATCACAAGACCAAAGAAGGATCACTCCAAAATAGATAGAAAAACCTTTATAAATAAAATAATCTTGTTCCTTTAGTAGTTAAACAGAAAAATAACTATCTTCAAATAGAAATAAGAAAAAGAACTGTCTATCCTATTTCAGAGGATAAACAAGGGATTTATTAGTTCTCTCCCATAATTCAATGGCATTTCAAGTAAATCAGTATTTTACATTTATTTAGAAAATGCATCATTATACAGCAAATCCTTGCATCTTATGACTTGGAGCCACAAGCCCTAAGAAGGTAGGTACCTTCACAAGCATAAAATTACAGTCTGATGTTCTCAGCCCTAAAAGAAAAAGCAGTTTTACTTCTTAGACACTGAATCAATTGCAGTTTATGCTGCTACAGCAGAGAAATGCTCATTGTTCTGTTCAAATAAAGTTGTACAGCCTCATTTGAAGCTGGAAGTCCATATGGCCAAAATGCCCTAATAGTCAGTCCTTGTGGTCTGCATCTTGCAAGACAAGAATGTAGAAACTGAGCTTCCCTTTTATCCATACAGACTTTTCCCCATTTCTTCTCCCGTTTCAGCTCACAGAAATTCAGCAGGAATCTTTGGCACAATAACTTCACTCTACATCAGAAATTGCTAAAATCTTTTCTGTTCTACTTTTCAAGCAGAACTTCTACCTCTGGGAACATCACTTTGACACTTCATTATTACCAAATGCACTCAACAAGCTTCAGATAATAAAGTGAAATTTCTCTTCCTTGCACTAGAAAAATTCTTGGGCTTACCATACTTTATCACAGAGCCCTGCTCCCTTTGCTTGTGAAAAATAGCGTGCTGCTGGATTTTCTCCAGACACTTCACTTGCTTCCTGGTCCACTTGGGACTACATAAGCATTTGGGGGTCGGTCAGGAAAAAGGTGCCTAACTTTGAAAAAAATACTCAAATAACAGCACTTTAGTTCCACAGACAGTGAAGATTATCTTACAAGCTTACCTTTTTGCTGTAGGGTATTTCAACGGAGAGAAGTATTTCTTCAGGCTTAACTATTGTCTTTCTGTAGCCAGTGAAAAACTTCTCATCCATCGTGACAGTCCTTTTGCCCTCTGTAGAGCAAAGGGACATGAATGGTGAATAAATGAAGAAGGGCAACAGTATGTGTGGAAAAGCCTTCAAACCACACAAATCACTCTTGGTATTATATCTAATTTCATTTTTCCACTCTCATTCACCAAATCAGGAAAATCTTTCTCAGATTTACTTTGGTATTTATGGAATCTATGACAGCTCCTCTCTACATATTAAATTTTCTTTGCACAGGAACTAATCAGAGACCTCCTTCCCTCTTTATCTAATTAAAGCTTAGCTTCCAGGTGAGCCAGTTTCCAATGCTCTAATGAAATCTCCCTCTTTCTCCTTTCCCTAGCCTGTACACAAACCAACACTCAGTCCACTGATCAGACAGACCACTTACTTCAAGGATCCTATTTTAAAAAAAATTTTTCCTAAGAACAAATAAAAACTGAGATGCCTGGCTTTCTTCTTAGAAAAAAAAGAAACAAGTTTCAGTCTCTATCTGAATAAACCAGAAGGATTAAAGTATGATAGTGACAGAAACTATTTCATGCCTATTATTTTTCATTAGTACACATCTTCAACCAGCTCTTCACAAGGACGCATCTGTAAGTAATAAACAGTACTGGAGATTCCATCTGGCACAGAGGTTCAAAATTCTTTAGGAAGCCAACCTTAGGTCTGGCTTTAGCACTTTGGCCTCAAAAAGTGTGAAAACACTGAAGATTCAGACTAATAATAATTTCCACTTTCAAGTTCTGGCCTGATCTAATCATGGCAGAGGACTGACTGACTCCCCTCAGTGCCACAGGGAAATGTAACTTACCTTTTGATACCAAAGTCAGTTTGCTTCCACTTGCCATTAACACAGGATTTAAGTCAGAAATTGGGCTTGCTGTCATTATGTTACCACCGATAGCCTACAGTGAAAATAATGCATCAGATGAATATTAAAAATCTAAGCAATTTTTGGCCTTTAATTAATTGGAAAAACCCAAACCCATGAAATCAGATGGTGTCTCAAACAATATTAACATTTGCCTGAAACAGATTTAGAACAGTGTTTTGTTAGTACATCAAGACTACCTTATGCTCAAACCACATATGCACAACCATGCCAAAATTCAATCACTGTACCTGCTGTTAAGGGAGGATCCATGAAACTGAAAAGGGTACTTTCAGTAACAATCAGGAACCAAGGTTTTTGGCTCCAAAACAAATGTATGGCACAGTGTCTTGTGGAACAAAAGTTCTTGTTTGGTAGGTTGGTTTAACTGCTTGCTTGATATTTTCTTCTTAGAGCACACGGTGTTTGAACACACCTTCCCCTTTAAAACTAGAGGAAAATTTGCCAGATCTGATACATTAACACTATGACTGCCCCAGTTTTCATGGCAATAATACACACATCTGCTTCTTTGAAGTTTGTCCAGCACTCTAAATACCTTTTTGGTTCAATCTCACTACAGTTCCCCCACTTGGTGATAACAGCATGGAAGACCTGGACAACTGCTTTGCTTGCTAGATGTGTGACACCAGTGAAGCACAGACAGCAGCTGAGACCCTACCACTTTCTGGGGTTGATTTTTGTGTGCTGGTTTCTTTCCCAAGGTTTGCAAACATTCTCCTGTGAGATGCAGAGGGCATGCCAACACTGCATGAGGCAGGGCAGCTCCTCAGACTGAGCTTTCAACTACAGCTCCTGGTGCGCCCGAGTCACTTACAGCAACATTCCTGATCTGTGGCCCTGCAAACCACCGCAGCTGTTCCAGGACAGCCTGGAAGATCTCTGTTTTGTATGCAGGAAGGTCTGCCACGGCTTTTCTCATCACCTCCTCTACTGACTTCAGGGTACAGGCAGCGCCAATGGTGACCCCTATGAACAAACAAAGGAAACGAATTGTTCTCCAAAACTTTGAAGTACAGACGGATAGTTACTGTGTCTGCAAAGCTTGTATGCCATGGAGTTCCATTAGACCTTCAGTTACACCAGGCTATTCAGAATGCACTGCATGCAAACATCACATCCTCAGAACAAAATTCACCTTTAAGCACAGCTCATGCTGGTGCTGTCTCCCACATGACAGTAACACACAGCCCTTCTCCATCAGTTATTAACAATATTGGCCTCCTATAAATATTAGTTTGTCCTTTGAGAAGTGAACTCCAACTCCTTTCCAGTTTATACACTTTAAATATCCTACCAGAGATAGGGCCACATGCACTAAATTATCCTAGGTACTTTTATTTGTAAGGTTGACCCATTTCCATCACAAAGCTAAAGACAATAGAATTATCGAATTGTTACGCTTGGAAAAGACCTCCAAAGATCACTGAGTCCAGCCTCTGACTGAACACCACCATGTCAGCTAAATCAAAGCACTAAAAGTCACGTCCAGTCATTTCTTGAACACTTCCCGGGCTGGTGATTCCACTACCTCCATGGGCAGCCCAATCCAGTGCTAGACCATGCTTTCAAGTGAAGAAATTCTTCCTGATGTCAATCTGAACGTCTCCTGGCACAGCTTGAGGCAGTTTCCTCTTGTCCTGTCACTTGTTACCCAGGAGAAGTGACTGACCCCTGCCTTGCTACACCCTCCTTTCAGGGAGTTGTAGAAAATGAAAAGGTCACTCCCGAGCCTCCTTTTCTCCAGGCTAAACATCCCCAGCTCACTTTTTTACGTATCACTCACTTGATTTCCTGCATGGGAAAGGTATAATGCATACAGAAAACAATCTTTAGTCTAGGGATTTTCCTTCAGACCCTCTTTATTATTCCACAGAGTCCCCATTTACCTCACAGGTGTTCTGTCTCTTTTTTGCTCACCTGTCTCAGTGTGCTGAACAGCATTCATTTCAGGGATCCATGCTGGTGCTATTATCACTGGATACAGCAAGTTCTTTAATCTCATCTCGATACCTTAAGGAAAAGACACTGTTTGGTACTTTTTTGCTACTTGTGACATGGCTACTGTTGCACATAATCCTTCAGGAAAGAAAAATTAACACCATAAACCCTACAACATTTTGTCATTATTTTCTGAACCAATTGCTCAAGACAACAGAATTACTAAATATGCCTGAACTCTCCTCCTCAGCACTTTTGTTTGAATAGGTATCTATTTGGTGTGAGAACGCAGTAAGATTTCAAGTCTTGAGAGTTTTCTCACTGAAAAGTCCTTCAAAATGCAGCTTTCACAACTGAATTCATTTGTTTATGGGGACACTTATACTGCAGCATTCCCCTCTTCTCAAAATTCCCCTAAATAGCACAAAGGCTCATAGATCTGGATTAGCATTTTTTTCACCTGACACAGCAAAGAATGGAAAAAAAAACATTAACTGTGACATTAATCTATCTGAGAAGAAAATCTGTTCCTATATACAACCTGAAAATAAATAGCTTTTTGAAAGCAATGACATGATAGAGGTTTCCATTTGCACTGTTCTCACAAAATACTTAATGGAAGGTTTTCCAACTGTTCAAAATAAGCATGAGCTCTTTCTCTTACCCACTTCTGTGTTCCCCACAACGAGTTTGGCGTTAGGGTACTGGGATTTGAGAGCCACCAGTTCATTGAGAGTTGTGGGCTGGATCCACATCACGCGCTCGCCTTTGAAACACATCTGCTTCTGCTGTTTGTTACTCTGAGTCTGCAGAAGGGAATTCAGACAGAGCTCAGCCCCTACATTGAGCCAAGAATCCCTGCTCACATGCTGCCCATGCCTGTGCCATGCTGGGCTCCACCTCCGCGGTGTTACTGACAGGGGGCTGGGATATCCACACTGTTGTTGGCAGTTTGCCATTCCCCATCCTTCTGCTAGCAGGGATGAAAGCCTTTTCTCATGCTGACAGAAGTTCTCCCTTCCTGTTACTGCCAGGTATCATCCTGGCAGCATACAGGAAGCATCCTGCTACCACATCTCCCTAACAAGGTCTGTGCCAGCAAGCTCCTGACCAAGGTTCTGGCACATGTTTGTGGCTTCAGTTGCTTCAATGGGTTTTCCATTCTCATCTCAATCCAAAAATGTCAGTCTTTAGCACTCATAAATTGCAATTACCTGCTAGGCCAGGGTCTGATTCCCTTTTTAACTACTTCATCCAATGACTGAAGAAAACATGAGATCAACCCTTGGGCAAGAGAACATCTTGGAGAAGAAACAGAGGAGCCCTATCTCAAGCTGAATATATCTTATGCTATGGTCCAGGAGAACCTACTCATGCTGTAGCTCATGACACATTTAAGATGGGTACAGCAAGAATTAATGATTGAATTTTGGTTGTTAAATGTGAAGGAAGCTGTAAATGCGTCATGTGCCGGATTAGATTCCTGGCTGGGACACATTGCTTAAGGGGGAGGATCCCCAAAAAAGAGGAATGAAACATGGAGAGAAAGTAATTTCCCCTAACTTTTATTGTCATTGTGAGCCACCCAACTTTTACTCCTGCTACAGTGAAGGAAGTTTTTTGAAAAGACAACTATCTGAGATATGTGTTCAGCTACATCCTGTAGTTCCTACTTCTCTTCCTACACTATAAAGGGAACACAGGAGACAAGCTCAGATATATCTGTATTTGATGTAGAAGTTCACACCTGACCCAGTAAATTGCCATTTGGATTTTAGCTACTGTTCCACCCCCGGACAGGCA
This sequence comes from Donacobius atricapilla, assembly GCA_013397315.1. Taxonomy (NCBI): domain Eukaryota; kingdom Metazoa; phylum Chordata; class Aves; order Passeriformes; family Mimidae; genus Donacobius; species Donacobius atricapilla. The sequence continues at coordinate 1,554,993 of WBMY01011673.1, forward strand.
GTGACTGGAAAGGAAGGCAACCCAAGAGCAGAGACACATATGGTGAGAATCAGAAAGAAGGGCAGACAGCTGGAGCAGGCACCTGGCCTGCATATTTCTTCTAAACCATCCTGGCTGAAACACCCTCTGTTTTGTAGAACAGGGAAGGATTCATGCCCATGCCTTTTGTTTCATTAGCAGCCGTTTGTGCCCTGCCATTTTCTCAGGACAGAGTCACTCCAACTTTGTACAGAACAACTAAACCAACAAATCACTGCTCTTTCTTTCTGAGTGAACTTACCATTAACTCTGGTGGGAAGATTGGCTCCTGTGTGGGATCCAATGGCTGGAACTCAGAAGAATTGAACAGGCTGGAGGATGTCATTGTCTATGACAGAGGAAATGCAAATAGCTAGTGACTGAGGAGAAAGCTCTCCACATACAACCATAACTCATTCCTCTTTCTACTCAAATCCCTGTTACTATTTCATAGAGCAAAAAATGGCAAACACAGCAAAATGATGCCACCTGATGCAGCATTTAAGGTTCTTTAGTTATATTTTTCTGATCCCCTGCATGTCTTGTCAGAACCCTCAACCCTGAACACACTAATATGCTTTTGTCAATCAAAAGTGACATCCCTTTCACATTGGCATGTTAAATCATGTCAAATATACCTTTTCTGAAGTATGCTTTTCTAACCATAAAATATAAATTAGTCTAAATTGCTTTGCATAAATATTGCTAAAATAAAAACACTGGGCTTGGGCATACAACAAGCCAGATCTAAAACTTTAAAATATCAGAAATAAAGGAAAAGCTAACAGTTGAGAGGCACCTTACCACGCTGTCTTCTTTTCCACTCATGCAGCAGCCTGGACCATTGGCTTTTCCTCCACAGCAGCCCGGACCATTGGCTTTTCCTCCACAGCAGCCCCCATTCTGAAGAAGAAACAGGCACATTTCAGCTATTCTAAACAAAGTCAGAACGTTGCAACTTTTACAGAATATAGTCTTCCCCTTTTATCAATTCCCAGATTTTAGAAATTTGCAGTAACATTTTTCATGCTTGAAAGAAAGGACTCCAAGCAGTCTTAATTGTTGAAGTATTCCACGCAAGACTAGATGCTTTCTAAAAACAATCCACAGAAATTCCCTGGAAATTTCTGGTAATGAATTTTATTATATTCTCTGTTTCCGAAATCATTTTATACTCACACCACCTTACACGCCAACTTCCTCTTCCTATTCCTTCATTTGTTTTCTACCTATACTGGTACATACAATGTGATTAACTTTTTCCCCTCCCGATAGTCCAAAAGATTCCAATTGTAAAGTTTTGGAACAGAGAGGAAATTACTTCATTCATCACCGGATGGCAAAATTTGGTAAAGATCACGATGGGGAATTTAGACCTGTTGTCACAGAAAGATGTATGACTTCAATGCACCAGAACCTGGTGACTCACTGCTTTCAGTTGTCACCATGCTATTTCACAGAAGGGTCACACCTTGCAGACTCAGAAGGAACATCACTGTTTTAAAACCCATGTCATGATGGCCATTCATGCTAATCAGGACATACACAGTCACAGCATTTTCCAAGAGACAGACAACAAAAACAGCTCAGAGAGCTCTGAGTATCTGCACCACAGCAGAGCCAGAGGGGTGACTAACACATCAAAGCTCCAAAGCTACATTGAAAATTGAGGTTATGGGTTTTCACGTTCAGCTTACCATGGTATTTTCCCTCCCACTACGACAGCATCCGGTGCCATTGGCAACTCTGCCACAGCAGTTCATGTCCTGTGGGAACAAAAACTGTTCTGAGAAAAAATGTGCAGATTCCAAGGAAATGAAGTCAGCTTTATCCCCTTTTGGGAGAAATATCCGAAGTAGAAGAAGGTGCAACCAAGTAGGTGTTTCTCTTGCCAGTGGAAGGCAATATCCTGCAGTGTCATGCCCACTGTACAGATAAACCTCTTTTTCTGGTTTGGAACTATTGTGACCATTCAACTATTATCTCTGGAGCTGTGACAAGACACCTAGAGAAGATTGGAAGGGACAAGCACATACAATACAATACCAGTACTCTACCACCAGGCAGACCATCTGCCTTTGTTTTCAGTCTGACTCCTATTAGTTTTATTTCTTGAAATACTCTTTTACTGGGAGAGGCAGGAAAAAGCAGATGCCTGTTCACATTCCACCCACTAATCTTAATTTTGTTGTTCTCTATCAAAGGTCAACAGAAACCACTGTATGTACTATGTAGAGTCCCTTCCTCTCCCTAGCATCTCTTTTTCTGATTGAGATGAACTCAGTGCTTCCGTTTATGGAAGTCAGATTGTCACAGATGTGATCCTTGTTCCAGTTCTCTGAATATTCTTCTATTCTGCTATACCCTGTTAGAGATGAGAGGAGCAGGACTGTACAGAGTACTCAAGTGTAGGAAGAGCCATGGAAGTGTCTTCTCTTTTGTATCCCATTCTATTCTCCAGTCTCTCAGGTTCATAAAATCCTTCAGAAATTCCTCAAAGCCAATTCCTGCCTTCGCTACGCAGACTAACTTAATATCTGTTAGCTTATTTTCTCATATCCTTACCCACACTCTTTTAAACCACATTTAGGGATAGGTGCAACTGCCTTGCTTCCCACCACAGGTCCCAGAAAAACTCCACAACAGTGACCTCCCTCCACTGCAAAAATATACTATTTTTTCCTCTTGTGCCTTTTAACCAATCTTTCATCCATATAAAGATCTTCCCTCTTAACCCTTATTGTCTTTAAAAGCCTTTGGTGAGACACTGCAGAAAGCCTGCTGGAAATCCAAGTAGTCTTTTATCAACTGGGTTTATCAACCATTTGTAATGGATCTCACTCTTGCTTGTTTTCTATTTTGTTGATTGCAGTTCTGGATAATAAAATGAAATTTATGGGCATCATTGTAAATTCTTTCCTTTTGATATTTAATACCAGTGTAGACCCATGAGTGGCTGGTAATCACTGAAGTACATAATGATCTACTCTTCTTCACAGCCCTCAGCACTCTTTCAGGTACAAGGGGACTAGAGAAAATTTATGGCAAATCTTCATACTGCACCCAAACCAGCAGAAGAATTCTGAGCAAGAGCTATAAAATAGTGAATTCAAGTTCTTTCCAGAGCTATTCCTGCTCTGCAGCTGATCTTTCAAAAAAGCAAATTCCTCACTAGATTCCTCCACAGTGTGTCCCTACCAGTGCACCATACCTTTACTGTCCACACCAGGATCAGCTGCAAGCTTTATTGTGCAGAGGGGGTGAGTTTTCCTGAGACTTACAGAAAAGAGTTACAGAGTCTGATTACCTGTGATACAAAAAGGGACCATCAGATGGATCTTATTCAAGTGTCCCAGCTAGTGGAGAGAGTAAAGGATTTACTCTATCTGAATTAATGCATGAATCACATACAAGGAGGTCAAGAGTTGGAGCTGGGTTGTTGGAGCATATATATTTCCTTCCTCCACATTTGAGTTCATGATGTGTTTCGGTAACAGAGAGAAAGACAACTTTCCAGGTTTTCTAAAACGTCATCTGAAGCCACTTACTTTAGCAAATGTCCTGTATCCTTCCAGAATGGGTCTGTAGCCTGTACACCGACACAAGTTCCCTGCATTGCCAGAGCAAAAGGATAAGGATTTAATGTCATTTGGCTAAAAACTTCTCTTGTTTTAGAATATTCTATTGTTTCTCTCAAAAGCTTGTCAAATCTTGATACCGCTAATGAAAAAACTGGGAGAAGGAAAATTTCATTAGGAGCCTTGCAACAACTCTACCATCCCTTTTTGTTGAAATTTAAACTGAAATTCATTTAGAACTAATTCAGTCTGTCTTATTCAGTATTCATTTATCTCAATTGTGTGAGGCTAATCAGTATAGCAACTAGTCTGTCTCCTGAATTACACAGAGATTGCTTTCTCCTTCATCATCATTCCTCTCAGATCACTGCTGGCAGCACAGTAATGACTCTAACCTCAGCAACAACAGCAGCCTCTCGCAGGATTTACACAGTTGGATTCTGCCCCACTCCATCATTGCATGTTTCTGTCTTGGTCCTTGGCTTGAGGACATGTTCTCTGTCACCTCTGCAGGGTCTTGTGACAGCAATGAATAAAAAATGACACTTTTAAGCCCCTCAAGGACAGGCTACGTTTTGGTCTGTTGTTAAGATCAGTGGGTTCCTAATCCCAGACTAAGGCCACTTGCCCCTGCTTATGAACTATGGTGTTCACGTCATAGCCAGTCTCCAAGTGGAAAAGCTACTTCTTAACCTCACAACCATCAGCTGGTTTTAACAAAATACATTAAATAATGGTGCACCTCCATCCCACTGGGTGAAGCAGATGTAATAAAAGCAGAACAGGTTGCACCCCTGCAGGGCTAGGAATACTACCTTGGAAAGCATCTTCAATGTCCTCCATGTGGGGCTCAGGGTTGTTCCGGAGCAAAGTGTACATGGACATGACAATGCCTGGAGTGCAAAAGCCACATTGGGACCCATGACTTTTTGCTATTCTCTCCTGAGAAAAAGTAAAATCCACAATTAGCCCATAATATCAAGGTGAGCTCATTGTTGTGCTTGTTTCTATTACACTTCTGTTAAAAGCAAAACCCATTATCACAGAGGAGCTAAGATTATCATCAGATGTTCTCTGGTCAATAATCTGTGAAATAGCCCTCAAAGAGGAGGGCAGCCTGAAAAGTTTGCTCCTAGGCTTTGAACGAAAAATGTGACTGAAGGCCACTAGAAGAGTCCAAGGAGATCAGGAGTTCTTCAGATTTACCATGCTAGGAAGGTTTGGGTCTACCTGCCTAGACCTGAGTTTGAATTTCAAAACAGTTGTCAGAATCTTTAGGCAAGAGGAGAGAAAAGAAGACAAACAAAGGTCAGACTGGCTGCCATCCATTCATATACATCAAATATATTTTTCACTTTGTTGTTTACTCCCTCAGACACTGGAACAAGTCCCACCCACAGTGCAAACTGAGATGGATCACAGTTTACCTTAAGGGCAGCTCCCTGACAAAGAGAGACAAGGCTGCATTGTCACACCTTGCCGGAAGAGCAAGGATGCACATTCCTGTCACTCCTTCTCACCAAGAATATTTTGAGACTCCAGAAATATCACTGAACCAAACCTTACTTCACTACTGCAGGGAAGGTCCCTAACTATGCAAGATCAGAAAACAAAGTCATTCATGGAAGGCCATATAGGAGAGCCCAAACCTATCTCAGATTTCCCAGCTCCAGGTCTTTATACTGGCTTTCCCCACACATCAGCCTTCCCAGGCCAGGATGTGGGCTAAATACAGCCATTCAGCCCAAGGACAAAGGCATTGGTAATTCAGCCAGGATAGCTCCAGTTAACCTGTTAGGGGCAGAACAGGGCTGTAGCACTGTCTCAGGAGTTTGATTCTGTTACTTAGCCATTCATGCAAGTATGGATTGCTCATGTGGAGAGTCAGCCTTGTGGCTTTAGCATTATGGTGGAGGTCCCAGTGTCCTAGAATAGCTTTAATTAGCATAAGAAAACATGCACAGAGGGTTTTAAAGTTAGCAGTATTATTAACTTACCTGGGCTGGGTGCAGCCTAGATTTTGTGTTTCCTATGCCTTCAACAGTAGTTACAGCCACATGATGCAGGGCACAGACAGGGAAGAGACAAGCATTGGCAGTATGGTGACTAAAACAGTACATTAAGGTCATTTCATTTGACAATGCTGCTCAGCAAAGGAAAAAGGGAACAGGAGCAGTGAAGAGACTAGGAAGGTACAGCAGTGGACACAAAAGGAGCACACAAATAGATGTGATACAAGACTTAATTACAAACCAAATCCTATAGTACCCAGTCATCCAAAGTTCTAATCAATTTCCCTTGCACTTTGATCTGGGCATACACCACAGGATTTCACCTAGATATAGCAACTTTAAACATCCTTGTTGCATGTTAAGATACTGAGGTCTGTCTCTGTCTCATCCTCTCTCTCTCTGCATTGCCCTTTTTGTTTGGTTCCATTGTTTCCCCTTTCAATTAATTAAAGTGAGAACAGGAGGAAATTTTGTCTCAGGAAATAATTCTGAAGGTTACAATACAAGTAGAGAAAAAATTTAATATCTTCTGGCATACAGAAACAAGGTTATTGATATAATACAGTAACAATAAAGATTTTATCACAATAATCATTATATGGATTCTCACAGGAAAAAGTTACATTAGAATCAGTGCAGATATTGCAGGGCGTAGAGAAATAGTTCCCTATCAGCATTGTGCAATGCTTTAAATAAAATACTCTCTTATCTTAGCCTTCTGAGCTTACATTCTGAAAGTAAAAAATTGTTTTGGCAGAAACATTCATTATATAACTTTTTAAAAGAAATAGTACCATGTCTGGTATGTCAGGAACCTGGATCTGTCCCCATTTTATTTCTCTGTTGCAGAGTTCAGATTGCAAAGGATACAGGATTTTCTTCCGAAAGGGATCGTACTTGGATATCATAACAGTGCAAGCACCACATCCACCTTCTCCACAGCCTAGTTTGGTTCCACACAGGCCCACTGAGAGAACAGGGATTAAGGAAAACATGAAAAGTGTTGGCAGAGACCTGCTCAAGCTGCCAATCAAGGCTGAGCAACAAGTTCTTGCTGGAAACAAAGCACTCATTTCTTCTGCTTCATAATTTAACATAAGCGAAGTTTCAAAAGCTGGTATGTGACCATGGAGATCAACACCCAAACCCCTCATAAGGACACAGCCTACACTCCAACAGACTCTTAGAAATAAACAAAAAAATATCCTCAACTGCAGCAGTGCCCACTTTCCATTACTCAGAAAAGGAAGTGACATAAGAGAGATAAAGCACTGGTAATTGCTGAGCAGGAGTTGTTCAGGCATGCAGCCACATCCCTGAGCCACACAGTGACATCCTCTGTCAGCAGCTCTTACTGGTGCGGCTTGACTTCTTCCTACACCTGATGACTCCTATCACCCAGAAGGCTCCCAGGAAGGACAGTCACTCGGGGCTACAAGTTACACAGTTTAGCAGTGGCTGGGAGCTGCACTTGAACTGTTCAAAAACTACCTGCATTTCAAAAGTCATGGTCTGGCTACCCCATTTCTGATGGCTTGCCAACTGATAGGGACAAAACCAGCCAAGCACACTCCCCAGGAGCCTGGGTCCCATAAAACCATAGCAGGGAGACACTAAGAGCCAGAACTCATTGAGATGCACAGAACCCCTGCACAGACACCTGGGAGCTCACAGAGTGTATGGCCTGGCCTAAGCAGATTCTTCTGCAGACTGCTGAGCTCATGGCCATGCTTTAAAACCAGGAATTACATCAAATGTTCTGCAAAGGGAGGTCAGGAGAGAATTCCTTGAGTCACTTCTGCTTACGTTCCTTCACTCATTAGAAGGTAATTAGACACTATTATTTATTGCAAAGAGGATTGGCTAATGCTGACTTTTGGTGGGGTGAAAATCAGCTGACTTCATTGGCACTGGACACATCAAGCTGATGTAATTGGTGTCTTTCCCTGTATCACAGAGCCTTTGGAAAAGCAACAGACAGTGTAATAGAGAAAACTCAGTTCATCTTGACTTCACTGCAAACAGTATGGCACTGACCATTTCTAGAGAATCATAGAATCTGGTACGTTGGAAAAGATCTTTAAGATCACCAAGTGCAACCATAAACATAATGCTGCAAAGTCCACCACTAAACCATGTCTTTGATGCTAGCATAACGCTGCCAAGTTCATGATGAAACCATGCCCTTAAAGCCACCACTGCTTTTCATACAATCATGTGCCTTCTTGAGCAGAAATACAGCTTTCCTATGCCATCCAATGTTTCTCTTGATAACATTGCTAACCTGGCTCAATAAAGCATGTTTCTTGAAGTATTTGTCTGACCCCAACCAGACATCTACAAAATAAGTTAACCAGGATGCCCATGTAAAAGATCAGCAGCTTTTGAAGAGCTCAGATTCTCTCTTTACGAAGCTATTTGCATTAGTTATCAACAAGTTTAGGCTTAAAAGTTCTAGTAGTGAGACAAGCACACCTAGGCACAAGAGTCATGCCACTTACATTTCCTCTTGACCTTTATCCATCTATGGTATATTCAGATAAATAGAGCTGCTGATAGTTCTGCTGAAAACCTCAAAGAGGAGTGTGATTCATGTCCCTGTACTTCCTTCAGCTCCCAGACAAATGGAACACAGCAGCATGGTGCAGATACACAAACACAGCTGTGAACAGGTTGGCAGATGTACACACCAGGCTGGCCAGACAAAAATTCAGAAAACATAGAACGACACTACCTACAGAACCAGATCTGGTACAGCCAACCTGGCCATCACAGTAACAGCTACTCAGCTCCTGAAGCTGCTCTGACTCACTTGTTGACCAGTTTCAAAGAGGGGTGAGAAATGTGACTGCTTGCATTTTCTCATGTAAACATGCCCATGGTACATGGGGGGAACCCCTGCCTCTGAGCCTGCCTCCCTGGGCCCTCTGATAAACAGCACAGAATTACCAGTTTATGGGCTATTAGTTAGCCAATAATAATGTTTTGGCCAGAAAATTCTTTGTGACTTGTGTTGAACAAACTTAAATTTCCTTCCATTTTATTGCCATCTCATTATTGCTTCCTTCCCATCATAATATAATTCTGCTAAATTATAAGTCTTTCCTTTAACATATTAATTAATCACTTAAAGTATTGATTTGAAATTTGTTATTGTTTAAGCCTGGAATAGCAGCTGTAATGTTTGCTAGCAAGAAATACCAGACAATGCAAAATACTCCCTTTTATACTCTGTGCAAAAACTCTGCCCAGTAATGAAGTGACAGAACAGTAAACAATTACGAAATGCTGTAGGCATTTAAAGCCTTCTGCAGTTTCTTTCTGACATTGGATACATTTTCTTCGTAGATAAGTTAGCAGTGTTGTTTCTGGGTCCACATCTTTTTCCACCACCTGCAAGAAGGGAAAGATATTGATAAACACAAAATGGTTTACAACACAGATAAGTTAGTTGCCAGGGGAAAGTTTGGTCTTTATGCAACTTCTTTTCCAAAGCAGGGAGCAAAATCGTTGATTATTTCAGCAATGTTGGTCATGTATCCAGACACAATGTTTTCTTGAATTTATTGTGTCAGAGCAAAGTATATGCATTACTTACATCTGAGTTTTTCAGTCATGGCACACTGAGGCGAATCTAAAAAAAAATCCTTCATCAAAAATGGCAAACAGACTTAGTAGTGAGAAGAGAAAGAACTGTGTTTTGTACTCAAATCTTGGGTTCCTGACATGTCCCAAATGGTGTCTCATCTTTACTGACCCTGAATAACTGAACTCTGTCTCTTCTATGACTATTAGAAGAGACAGAAAAAATGAGCAGATAAACCGGATGACAGAAAGAGCATCAGTAATAGGCTTTGCAGAGAAAAAACTCAACAGTGGACACTGTAATGTGACAACACAGGTGCAGCAGGATGGACAGCAGGTACCAATCCTCTGAAGTTTCTCCTTCTCCCCTTGTAACATTAAATCAATCAGTATTACAATAGTAGCCATCCTAAGTGTGGGAATACAAAATTGGAAGATAGGAGAATTTTTTGCTGTGTATTTTGAGCCACCTCCATCCTATTAACAAACCACACTATTAAAAGTTATCCATTAGACATAAAATAACCATTAAACATTTTACTTTAACCTCTGCCCAGTGGTCAGAAACCAAAGTTCTGCCCTTGCCTCCAAATGGCCACAGGGCTTGTCTTCCTCTTTTTCTGTTATTAATAAAGTGTCAAGAAACTTTTCCGAATTCACTGTGTGCTGGAATATAATCATGTCCTTGGCTCTTATTTTATGCAAGTCCTAAGTACAATAGTTACAGTTTATTTAAATTAATCACTGCCAGTTTGAAGGGCAAATTGAAATAGGGGTCATTTGTGCAAGTATTTTTTTACTTTTTTTTTCACTGATAGGAAACCTTCACAACCTCTGTTCTGCTTCAGTTTTATGCCTTTGACACGTGACAGGGTTATTCTAGAGAGACAAGGTTCATACTTCCTGTTTGAGAACACCTTCTTAGAATTAACCAATAAAATTGCTGCTACAAAACACAACTGGTCACTTTTTTGCACATCTTGTTCCTGCACTGAGGATGATCTACAGGAAAAAGAGTCCATTCTAGTTCGGGAATGTCATATTGTAGAACATGCAGCACCCATTGCTGCTATTCAGAGCAGAACATCCCTGTTCCCTCATGTCATGGATGCACAGAAACAAATAAAAGCATGCAGTGGTTCTTCCATGACCATCTGGTTATGTCCCTCTGCAGCAGCTTGGCAAACAGGCAGACATGAGTGGGAAATTCCAAACATCCCTATGATGTGAGTGGACAAATGGCCTTTCAGAGCTGTTCCACAGGCAAAGAACCTGCCCCAGCAACTCCCACTGTCACTGTCATGCTGAGTTTCTTCCTCTTGTCTGTGCCAATGGCCATTGCAAACCCTTCCAAAGCAGCTTCCGAGATAGGCAGGCACAGAGAAGAAATTCAGAACAGTTAAAGAGTATTCTGCGCTTATATCAAAGGAAATGTCTCAAGAGGTTTTCTTGAAAGAGTCCAAGACGCACTGAGTTATGTACTCAAACCAAACAATTAAAAGTTTGTCCCACTGGCTTCTTTTCAGAAAGCAGGAAATAGAAGACAAGCCTAGTCCTTCATTTTTCATTTAACCGCTCATCTCCATGTACTTTCAGTGATGTAAGAATGTATGAAGTCCCAAAGCCAAAGCTTTGTTCAACCTTATTAGAAAGTGTCACCCACCATGTCTCAGACAATCCACACCCTTACTCTGTTCTAGCCAACAGCCCTGGATTGCTTCTTCAGTTACTTCAAACTACTCCACTGGAGCTGTATATCTGCAATTCTGGCAGAGACAAAGGATCTGATGGAGATAATGGGTAAGAGTTTGGAGAACATTCTGGATTAACACAAATCTCACACATCAGAGATCAAGGAGTCATTTCTCTTCACTTCAGATTCCTGGTGGGAGGATACTTGCTGGTGAGTCTCTCTTGCTTGGCGCAGATTAAGATTTTGCCGTTTGCTCATTGTTGTTGATGCTGGTTTGTCCTCCAGCATATCATTCCTCCAGTGGTTTGTTGCAATCACCTGCTGTGATTTGTTCTTAAAATATTTTAAAACCCTGTGGGTGGGGATAACATCTTGTCTGATGCCCAGTACAATATGATTCACAGCTCAATATCACAGTTCCTGCTCACCTCCCCCAGTATCCTTGTACAGAAAGAAACTGAATTCCATCCATTGCCTTCTGTAGGATCAGAAAACTTAGATACTGCAGTTAAAGAAATGTTTCCCTTTTGCTAAGTTACTTTTTTTTAGTGTTTGGTAATTTGTTTTATTTTGGTTTTTTAAATCAAATGTCATATTGCAGGTATGTCAGATTGACAGCCACATTTTGACAATTTAAAACTGGATTTTACTGCATTTGGCAGCTTAATTATTAATCAAATGCAGAAAGAAACACTGTTGAAAATGTTAGGATGGCACAGACGGTCAATGACTCTCAGCAAATTTACTCTGTACTGCTGTATTTGTACTACATGTCTGTTTGCCCACTGATTCTAGGAATTTTAAATACTCAGATCCACCTCGGCAGAGAGCCTAGCCTGGCCCTGCATTTCTTTGTGCTTTTAAGTACCACACAGAGCAGGTTCTGGAGCAGTTCTTCACACCTTTAGAGCACATGAACTAGTCCAGGGAGATGTTGAGCTCACTTCCCTATAATTTTATGCACAAAACTTCGATTTCAATAAATATTTTGTTTTCCGGCTTCTCTACCTGCCTCTCACTAATTCAGATAACTTTGCCTTTACAACATAAAGCATTCTATTTAAATTATTATTCTCAGAAAGTCAGAGATTTTTCAGTTTAAGAGAACAGTAGCTGAGCAAGGTAAATAGAGGAACAGAAAGAAAGAGAAAAGAAACTCTTCTAGTTTACCAAACAATGTGCTAAGCTTTTCATCAATTGGGGTCCACAAATAAGAAGCAGATGCTTTCCTGAAGGACAAACTCCCATTCAATCACTAATCCCTGGTCACTCAATAAGTTGCAAGAAGAGAAAGTGAAAGGTTTTAACCAGACTGCCACACAGTAAGTCAGACTAGGCATATTTGAAGGTCCCTTACCTAGGGTGTGAATAATAACCATACAATATAAGTTTGCTATTGGTCATGAGAACATTTTGTTCTGCTTTAAACCAGCACACTGAAAGCCTGTAAGTCACTGTTTATGTAGAACCCAGACGTCCAAAAAGCTCAGAAAAATCCTGTATTTTAGCTGGTCCCATCAGCAACCAAATACCCACAGACTTTGGAAGTGGTAAGACATCTAATGTGGCTTCCAGCATAGATCCTCCCTTAGCATTCAGGATAGAAATAGAAATATTGACTCCGTGTGTTTCAACTAAAATTACACGCTACATATGCATGAGACAGACTTGTCAGCCAAGGAAAAAAATTGCCACTATTAGCTTTAAATCGAACATGCTGATTTGCATTCTAGTCTAAGCAGACAATTAAGATAACTTTGAGTTAGTTGTATGCCAAGCTTTATGCCCAGTGAAGTAAACAAATGCTTACAATAAACAGTCTTGAATGTAAAGTATGCTTAGCTGTTCCAAGGAGACTTTTCCTTGACGACAGTGCATACTGAGCTAATGCAATAGAGAAGAATCCACTGTAATCCATGTCCCTATCTTACAAACCACCTCTTATCACATGGTTTGTTCAGTGGCAGAATGTCAGCAGCCCATTTGCAATGTCAAGCTGTCACGAATTCACACAGCGGTAACCTTTCCCACTGGCCATGTTACCACAGCGAACAAACTGGAATATTTAGTCAGGGCCCCCAGTGGATAGAGCCATATCCTAACTTAGAATCACAGAATACACTGATTTGGAAAGGACCCACTAAAACCATCAAAGCTCAACTCCTGGGCCTGCATAGGGCACCCCAAGAATCACACCAGGTGCCTGAGAGTGTTGTCGAAATACTTCCTGAAGCCTGTCAGGCTTGGTGCTGTGACTGCTGCCCTGAGCCTGTTCCAGTGCCCAATTATCCTCTGGGTGAAAAACCTTTTCCTAACCTCCCCTGATAGATGCTGTTCCCTCAGGTCCTGCCACTGGCCACCAGAGAGAAGATACTAATGCCTGCCTCTCCACTTTCCCTCCTGCTACCTGCTGCTCCAGCAGAACTGCACTTCCAGGCACTTCCCACCACCCCTTCCATCCCATAACCTTTCATGTGCAGCAATGTCCCAACAAACTCCACATACACTGCCACAGAGCAGAGTGCCCCATGAGTCCAATTCTCTCTCTTAAACCTGCATTTGGTGGGGCTGTAACTTGAGCCACTACAGCAACCTACCCGAAGGGAATAGAAAAAAAGCCACTGGAGGCTCTGGGCAGAGGCAAATGAAACTTACCTGCTCCTTAACTAGAACTGCCTGCTCCGTGAGGCAGTGGGAAAGGATGCTGAGAGAGCTTTGACATTTAAATGAGTTGGTACCATTGGTAATATAAATCATTCCTTGGTGGTTTTTTTTTTAATCAAGCTGCCAAGATCGCACTATGATAAACTCCTTTACACATGCACACTGTGAGCTCTGAGAGATGGCTTTTGTAAACAGGAACAGCAGTTCCATAAAAATTGCTGAAATGCAACAAGGCCAGTGTCATTCAAAGCAGGTTTATTATGTGCAGGACACAGCAAGGACAGACAGAAAATCCAAAATGAACAGGTTGTTTTCTGCTGATGGCCTTCAGGGCCTAGGCTGACATTTCTCCCCTTCTCTGCCTCACCCCATGTGCATAAAAAGAGAGTCCCACAGGGCCAGCTCTGGGCTTTGTCTAATAGACATTTTTATGTGTTAGCCAAAAGTTTTCTCCAGGAAGAAGGACTTTTCTAACAGTTTACACAGAGCAGCATTCTTTTAATAACTGAGCACCAGCTAGTGCTGAAACACCATTTGTAACTACATTCAGGAATTTGTTTATAAACTCTTCATACCTACCATGAGAGGCCTATTGGTTTTGAACCTCAGCTGATCTGGCACCAGAAATACAATTCTCTTTCATTAGGGCATATCAGAAAAAAAAAAATCAAACAAGACAGGACACTTGGCTTGCATCAGGGTCTAGATTGCCCAACACATTTGTGGCAACCTCCTAATGAAAGATCTAAAGAGCTCCAAGTTCACCCTCTACAAATTGAGGTTCACAAATGAGGCATTTCATTAAAACTTCACAGAGCAAGAAGACAAGTTAGTGGTGTGCCACCTGCGTCTACCACAGCAGAAAATTCATCAGATAAAATTCACAGATCATCCTGTGCCACAATTTCAATTGCCAGACTCAATTAGCTAGTTACAATTAATTTGGAGCTTCAAATTTTCATCTCTTTCTAGAAACAATGAATGGCTGATATGCCAATTAACACACATGAACCACTACTTATCTATGTGAGCAAAGCTTTAGTTGTCATCCCTCTCTATAAAACCTCAGAACAAAATCTGGGCTCCACATCAGTATAACATTCAACAGCTCCATGACTAACTTTTACTGCATACTAGGTAAACTTCATTCTGCAGTAAACTCCTGATATATCAATAAAATAAAACATTCATATCAAATCCTAGTACCTTGGAAAGTTCTAATTCCAATCCAACTTGGGATACAAATTCATAACTAAAACCCCTAATCATAGCCACACTCTCATCCACATTTACGCTTGATTAAACTACCATGAAAGACCAAGAAAAGCAAAATGGATAGTAATCCTGTGCCAGTCTGTAAGGCAGAGCACAGAGCTTTTTAACCAACTGGGAGTATTGTGTGATCCCTTAAGGGATTAAAAAATTAATTGCCAAGCCCAAACTTAGTATACCACACAATTAACCCCTAAGCAGTGCACAGGGAAGGTTTGCAAACTTTTGGTTCCACACAAGCGGATACACAATCCTCTCCCCTCCCCAGGCTTCCCAGCAGGAAGCTGCTTTGGCACAAGTTCCCTTGCCCAAGTGTCTAGGCAAGGGAAAGGTGGAGAAGGCAGCGCTGAGCTGAGCTCAGAAACAGAATTAACTTGATAGTTGGCCAAAGAGTCAGCTTTGACTGTTTACAAGCTTTTGAAGAGGCAAGGCTGCATTGATAGCCAGGCAAAGTCCAAACTGTGGAAAGGGGGCTCTGGGACAAACTATTCAAATGTGTCCGTCATATGCAATGACCACCCCAGTCTCCTGTGAGACACAGTCACTCCTAAGGTTATTGTCAGGAATCAGTATGAGTTAATGGGCTTACATTATGAAGAGTTTCCTAGCTTCATAAATGGAAATGGAATAAACATTTTTCTAAACCCCTTTCAAAAACCAAATGTTAGAATTACTTATTGAGCATATGAATTATATATGGATACTTCCCTTTGAGTTAAATTTTCCAGATCTGTTGTAAGTACTGAAATTATTTCTAGTAGAAATGCCTGTATTAAGCAGCGCACACTTATTTAAAAGTAGTTACTTCAGAATTGTAATAAATTATGGCCAACAAATCTAAAATGTGAAAGGAATATTATGTAATTGTGTTACTCTTTGAATAATTCAGAAGGTAAAGTCAGAGAAGAGAAAAAGCCATTTAACAAAGCAATATGTAGTCTTCACATTCTAATATTGAAAAGCCATGGAATATGTTTTCTTATCAGAAAACTTCAGAGGAAGAAAAAGATTACTAGAAAAGTAAGTAATCAAGCCACAATCCAGGAGCAAGCTGGACAGAAAGCTGGAATCTTCCTTACCTTTTTACCATTCACAAAGAAAACAAGTTCATCCCCTGCCTCATTTGGAGCCATCCTGCACACCTCCCAAACTTCACTCAAACAGGGCCACAGACCACTCCTGTGAGAGCAGCCCTACTCCCCACAGCGAAGTGAGCACCAGCCGCACCACAATACCAGTCTGCCTCAACAACGTTTGACTTTATTTCTACATCAGCGCCCTGTGAAACCCCGTATTATATAAGAGGCACTGAAGAGGCGTGCCAGCTGCGTTTGGTTGGTGCTTCTGCAGCCCTAATGACAGTAAAGGAGCTAGAACGAGCAGAGTGACCCGCCCCCTTTTATATACAGAGGATCACAATTCAGCTGTATTCCCTGTAGATTATCCTGCCAGGCTTGGGGCACCGCCGTGTGCCACTGACACGGCTGTTAGCAAGGAATTCACAGGGTTTTGCAATGCAATGCAAACTTCGGGGGGACTCGGGCAGGGGAGGGGGGTAGTGGTTGTCCCATCTATCCCTCACCAAATATTGACAAGAAAAAGCTGTTTCCCTTATTCTGTGCACAGCCATCCACCTGGCATCCACTACACAGAGGTCTCTAATGACGGCACCTGCTTACTTTAAAAACTCCTTGATATGTGCACATCTGCTGGTAGACTGACCGGAAGACTCTCTCACTATTTTATCTCGCAGTTTTAAAGCTACAGTACCCTCTGCCTGGGAGGACATAATTTAAACAGGTATGTGTTTGTCCACATAAAAGCAATTCTAGAGAACTGCCACTCTGATCCAGCACCTCAAAAGAGGTGCTGGGCTAAGACCATAATATTTACATTGGGCTCTTAAAACATTTAGTCTTACCTGTTTTGGCTTAATCCTCACACACTGGTTCCTAGGTGCATGTTGCCAGTGAAACACAGAGGAAAACCAAGGATTTTTTGTCTTCCATTTCCCTGGTGGTGGTTTCTTCTAGCTTCTCCCTTACACAACTACACATTTTGCATGAAATCTTCCTGTATTTTTCTTCCAAAGGTGTTGGCAGAATCATCCACAGGTCCCTGCATATGACATGCATTTGTTTAATGAACAAGATATCTAAACTGCTAGTTCCAGTTTAAAATTCCACCACAAAACTGCACAGTTCCAAAGTCTCATGGAAGTTTCCTAGCACTGTACCTTATCCTGTCTGCTCCATTCTGATTCTTGTGATTTTGCTTCCCTTCTTCAGTTTCAATTAGTTTTGATTAGTTTTTTTATTATTTCTTGAAAATCCCTAGGAAAGCACTATATAAAAGTCTTCTTCTCAGGAACCTCTCTGAATAATTCATGACATAACAAAACCTAATTAAATTACAATTTTCAGAAACAGTCTTTCCTTCAGTATTATGGAAACATTTCACAGTGAATACGATGCATACATTCTTTTTACCAGCTTTCATCTTCTGTCTCATTTATTCTGTTTCTCAGTCTATAACCTAGAACAGCTATTTTATAACAAATGTCAAACACTGTTTCAGCTTTCTTTATTGGCAGTTCAGTTTGCTGAAAGAGTTCATAGCAAACTTGCGCTTAACACCAGCTGCCATAATCTGTTTTTAGTGAAGTTGTGCATAGCTGAACCAGTGCTGACACCTATTGTCTGGCACCTCCCACTTTGCAGTATCAGAGTACTAGGAAAAACACGTTTCTCCAAGTAATCTTGTGTTGCTTTATATTTATGTCCAAAATTTATACAAGCACTACCCTCATGTAGCAAGCTTCAATCTCAAAATTAGTGTACACAAAGTTATTACTCATTAATAATTTTGTAACATTCCAAATAACAATTACTACATATAACCACAAGTAACGTGTTATTACAGCAATCCTAAGACGACTAACCATTACAACATTAACACCAAAATCAAACTTGTTTAGTTTCCTAATCTGTGTTCTCCATAATGCACGATGCAGCTCTTGGGTTTAAAGAACATTTGCAGTCTTGTCATCACTTTTTTAAGGAAGCCCATACTCAAATTTTTGCCTAGCCTTGGTGATAAAATTTTAGGTAAATTTTTTGCTATTGCTTTCTACTAAATCAGCACCTTATGATATTCCATCACAGGAATTTGATCCACCAACCTAATGATTTATCAACCTACTATATTCATAAGACAAAAATAAAGATAGCTACAACCATGATCATGATATCTATATGTAGATTAGATGGTATTTTAAAACTTCAGACATCACCTCAACAGAGTTATTGGTCCCACAACACCAAATTCACTCATTCTCCCCTCATCCTGATGGGATAGTCTATTACTATACCCATTTCAAAGGCAGAGAACCAAGACCTAGAGAACAGGAATTTTCCTAGAGCTCTAAATAATTCTGGAGCATGAAAGTGTGTGCCATTGAAATCTCTTGTCCATTTTTTGAAATCCCACCTGCACTGAAACAGAGCAGAGGATTACCAGAAATCCGAGGAAAGAAAGTGAAAGCTAAAAAAAGCCAACTCACAAAACCCTCAACACGGAACTCCTTTCAGTGACCTAAAATGGAAATTTTTCCTCAGTTAAACAAAAATTACTTATGAGACAAAGTATTCTGACTTACTAGTCAGGTAAAGTATAGCAGGTTTCCCATTTTAGAAATTATCCCTTTGCCCATTCATAACTCTGAGATGGAAATGTTTTAGAAGTTCAAAATCCCTTGCAGTCTCATTCACTCATTAAAGAGCTCAGAAAGCAGTTGATATTAGTCAAGAATATATATATTTTAAAAAGCAGCTGACTTTCCTCATTCTGACTGGTTAATTCTGCAACCTGGCTGTTGCAATCATAATAATGATAATAATAATAATCTGTTCTGCAAATGATCACTTGTGTAGCTCAATAAATACAGTGAAATTTATGGGAACACCATTCCTGCCAGGAGTTTACTGCCAGAATTAGGTAAATGGATGAAAGTACAACAAGGAAACAATGCCAGGGGTAATAGAGGAGAAGATTTAAAAAAAAAACAGAAGTGACAAGATTTATTACTCTGTTCTCATGTTCCTCTTTCAGGAAACAAGAAAGTACAGGTGGCTCTGAAGAGAATTCTATGAAGGGATTTATGAGGAGCAATTTTTAAAGCAAATACAAAAGAAAACATAGTCCCAAGTCAGTGCTTTAATGTAGTACCCCCTGTATCAAGCTTCCAGAATCTGCACACTCACTCTGTGTGCCTACTGCCCCTCTGGAGCCACTGCTGCTAAACCATGGTGGACAGAATCTTCCCCTTGAAGTGGAAACAACCTGGTTGCTTTAGTTCTGGTGACCCCTTTTCTGTTGGTTCGTGTATTTTTTCTGGGAGCGCACACTGGACACTGTTCAGGGATCTCAAGAAGTCTCCACCTACTGTTATCAGGGTCAGCCATGAGGGCATACAAGGTTAATTAGAGCTGTACACACCATGTCTTACTTCTTAAAAACCCCTTTTTAGAGCCTCAGCTATTGGTGGTTGTGTTTTTTGTTCTGGGTGTTCTCTGTATGAGTTTTAAAAACCCAAAACATTATAGAGTAATGATTAAAGATTGAGTGTGAAGACAGAGTATGTTGCTTGAGGGTGTTTGTCCTTCTCTTTGACATCACCTATCAGCCACTGGTGAAGAAAGGTTCCTGAAAGAAGTGGGTCTTTTATGTTACTGGATAGGGACATTCATATGTTATTGCCAAGGTCTCCAAAAAGAGCTCAAAGAAAGGAAACCATTGGAGACCCTAATACAGACAGTGAGCTTAATACTCTGCAATAACAGAACATTCCATAAAACCCCAACCAAACACCAAAACCCCAAAAAATCTCCACATAAGATTGCCATATGATTATGAAAGTAAGGACTACACATTTTTTTCAAAGGCATTCTCAGAAATTAAAAAAATAAACTATGTTCATGTACTTTCCTATGAGGTGTCTAAATTCCTTTTTTGTTACAGATAGAGATTTGAGAAAGATTATCATTGCAAAGCAAACATAAATTTGATTTCCTCATTGAGGTTTCTGAGTGGATACTACCTCATTATTCATGAATCACTAATCATTCAGTGTTCAGCTTCTAATTGTACAAATATTGTCTAATTGTCCAGATTTATTGCATGAATTATGATCTCTTCACCTGCTTTTGAAGATGGGTGGAGTTTAATTATAGGTCTTTTCTTTGTCCTATCACCTGTCTTCCTATTAGAGTAAGAAATGAGCAAGGCTAGCCAATTCAGCCTTCTGTTGAGGAGTCCTATTGTCACTCTTCTCCAAAACAGTTAGCAAAGCATGACTTGTTTCAATTCATTCAGTGTTTCTTCCATTGCCTACTTCCAGTGGGCCAAACAAAGGATGTTTCAGATATCTGACCTGGAAAGCAACTTCTTTTCAAGCAGGCATTTTTATGTGTGCTCCTCGTCTTTAGCAGTACCAAACTTTACACCTATCAGTTGTCTTTCACCTGCTTAAGGTACCATGTGAAAGAAACTTCCTATACCTGTCCTGATAATCTAACTCAATAAAATCATAACTTCATCTTTCTTTCTCTTCATCTGTTGACATTTTAGAAGCATCTTTTGTATTTAAATATATCTCTGTCCCAGAAGGAGGCAGAGCTCACTTGCAGAGACTGGCTGTTGCCCCTATCACAGGTGGAATCATTGTCTCCAGTGGGTGTTCCAAGGAGGAGAGGAGAGGGAGGCAGCTGCAAGAACTACACGAGGCTCTTCATTACTCTGAACAGCTGCTGAAGCATTGCCTCTGGCATCTAAAAATCCCATGATATTCCAAGATCCCTGCACAGGCAAGTAGGAGCTCCTGGGCCAGATTAACTAAGTAAAAACGAGTTCCCATACCATACCCACACATAGCTAACTTTCCACTGCTTTTCTCCACAGGAGAGGGTCTCTACATAGAAGTTGGCCTTGCTTGTTTTGTTCTGCCCCTGTGAAGGTATGAATTAATTTTGTTTAGGAGACGGTAATACCCAGTTCTCTCTTGACTGTACAGTGGATGCAGTCTAGCATGTGGCTCCTTGTCAAAACTCTGATACCAGCTATATGAAGTAAATTTCTATTTCATATACTGTCGTGGACCTGCCTGGGCATCTGCACAAATCCTCTGGCTGCCCTGTGTATCTCACTTGTAATCCTTTTCTCATTTCAGAATGCAGTATTGATGGGCAGTTCATTTGAAAGACAAGAAATCCTCCACAGCTGCTTCTGCTAACAAAGAACCAAAAAGGTTTTCCTGAATCAACCCAATATTTGACTGTTCCATCTAGGAGGGATTTGTATGCCAAAATCTTGTGAGCATCCCCCAACTATGTACGTCTGCCTAAGAAAAAGGATGCTTCTCTCCACAAACCCTGCCTAAACAGAGACCTGCAAATCTTAGTACCTTGTACTGTGCTTTCCTTCTAGTTCCCACCCTTAAGATGGCCTATCTAGACTGGACAAGTGTGGCAAGTCAGTCCCACACAGACTTTCAGAAGAGTTTTGTTATAACTATAGTGCAGGAGAGCAGGTGCCATCATCATCACTGAAACAGGCCAGTTGTCTCAAACTGTAGCCATCATGGTCAGCTTGAATCCCCCAGATTCTCTTGATTTCTCTTCAAAACAAATTCATTCTAAATAATTTTCCACTAAGCAATAGTAACAGACCATAAACATCAGGCAGGAAAGAAAAAGACAGTTCTGGCTCAAGAGCAGTTGCTATAAACCCAGCATGCATCATTTAAGGTGAAAATTAGAAAAGCCATGTACATTATAGCAGTAACATTGAGGAATGCCCTTCCAAGAGAAGCAGCGCATGAAAAAAAGATGAACTGCTTAAAAACTGAAAATTGAACAGCCTACAAAGTGGGTAATATCTTAAGCACGTATTGCAGAAGTTGAAACTTAAATTACTTCAAGTCCTGTATTTCTCCTCCAATTCTACCTAGTATCCACAAGAAAGATTTTCTCAAGTCATGTTCCTCATACCCTACAGTCTCAACTTGAAGTAAAAGAGACTTCATAGTGTCAAATTTAGTTTATTAAGAATGGACAGGGAAGCAAGCTGAGTGTATGTAGAAAGCCTGTAATGATGTACATCTAAAATGTGTCTTTGGATCCCTGACTACTCAGAAGATATATTTTTAATCGCCTGGATTATTTTCAAACAGAAGTATCTCATAGTCCGGCTTGTTGTTTTCAGTGATATGCCCAAGTATGAACATTTAAGGACACTGAAGAGAAGTCCTATACCATCATTCCTTAAGCTTTCTAATTCACGAAGAACAAGTTACTTCCACTTTTGAAGAATTCCATTGGAAACCCGTTAAAGGAGAGATTAATATATTACTTCCATTGTGCTTCCTCAAATACTTGCATGATGAACTTGCAGATCTCAAATACGTCTGATCCTTTACTATGATTGCCCTTTATACCAGCTGATGACAGATATCACAAAGTTTTCATCTACCTTCTGAATAGGAGTGGCTTCCTCTTCTAATAAAAAAGGCTTCCCCCACTGTCATTTTACATGCAATATTATTATATATGAGAACAAAAGGCAGGGCTGATAGTTTTCTTGGGTTGGCAGGAGGCTACTTTGCATCATTCAAGTAGGCATAGTGAGGTTTTGATATTTACTGACAAAATAATTACAGGCTGTTGCAATAAAAGACCCAGCATGACTAATGAAGACACCTCACTAGAGTACAGATGTACTTTTGGGAGAATGCTGATGATGTATGTTGATGTAAACATGATTAACAACCTTGTTAAATTAAGATGACAAGATGGGCTTTAACCAAGCAGCTGAGAAAAATACTTGAGAAAAATGGTGAAAGGGTAAGATAAAGACGCATGTATATGGAAATTCTCAAATTTCCTTTTCTCGGGACAAGGGAAGTTGTGTCCGAAGGGTTAACAAGGTCAGGACTTCAGAAACTGATAACAGAATGCTAGTTGTTTCCTGCTCTGTTATCTCTATTGATAGTAATACAAGAACGTCCAATCACACCTGTCTGGCTTCTGCTGAGTAAACCTGTGATTTCTTTGCAATGGTTTTTTAGTGATCCTTCCAGGAGCTAAATCAGCTCTAGAAGAGCAACTCAAGTTAAGTGGTTAAAGGAGCCAACACTACTCACTTTGTTAAAGACAACACATACACAAAAAAGGTTTTATTCCTTTGAACAAAGTATAAGCTATTCCATATAAACAAAAACACAGTGGAGTGGAATTCAGAATTTCAAATCCATCTCCCCTTGAAGACCATAATGGTTCCAATCCTAATTGAATTACATACATAAAAGCATTTCTGTCCCAGAGAAACTGCACAGTGCTCCTAAAATATCATTTGGTTTATCACCACAATAGAATTCTTCAGATATAAGGGAGATAATTTAATTTCTGTGTCATAAAGTTTGTGATCTACAACAAAAGCTTCAGAAAAAAAAAAAGGGGGGGGGGCGGTAGGGCTAAGATAGCCCAGAGGAAAGCCCTAGTTGTTTTCTTATTATTTTTATGGTGGTAATTACTGCAGCAAATCATTGCTTTTAGAAGGGACAAGTGTGAAGCCTGTAACATTCAACCTCCTGCATATTCTATGTCTTACAGAATGTTAAGCGCAAAGATGCAATCAGTAGCCAGCACTGAGAGCTGGAACACCACAAGTAAAACTGACAGGATTCCAGCATCATCAACACCAAGCTATTGATACCAAATATCCACATCCTGAAGAACTTCAATGGTCATCTGAAATACTCTCTTTTTTTCCATCATCACATCATCCCATATCACAGCTGTGCACACCAGAAAGTCAGACCTTTATTTTAGTGGATTGATCTGTTGCACTGGCCAGCAGATACTTGTTCCTGGTATTTACTTGTTCTGATTTAATCTCCTTAATTTAGAAGGTTATTGCTGTCAGCCACGTTTACAGGGATGGTGACCAAAGATGAGGAACAAGGCCCCAGTCTGTTATTCCCTCCCTCTGCCACTACCCCTTTAGACAGAGCAGCTGCAGCGCCGGGGAAGAACCACAAACTAGCAGAAGACCCATAAGATCAAGGAGTGGCAGCCAGTTAGAGATGTGATGATTATTATTTTATAAACATCTAAATGTGCTGGTAGACAGGTTTTCACTAGACGCTGCTCCAGAACCTGTATTTTATTCTTCAAAGGCTGGTGCTGTTTTTTATACTTGCCCCTTCCTTTACAAAATGAAGACCTTAACCAAGCTGGCCTTCAAACCCCTGCTTTGATCCATCTATTGGAGTTATGTTTTGAGTAGTCTCAACTTTTCTATTAATAGAACAAATATTTAGACAAAGAAAGAGACATTTTTATTTTATATCTTTTACATTCTTTAAAGTGTACAAAGCCATCCTTACAAAAGGAAGACTCTTAGAAAACCAGCCTGTTACACACATTACACCTCTCAATTCTATGTGGGTAAAAAAAGCTAGCTTCACATTAGAAAAGAAATTACTGCTGTTCAAAAGCTGGACAGCCTGCCCAAACAGCAGGACAAACAGTGATAACACTAAGGGTGAAATGTTCAAGAGTACTCAGTGCTGAGATCTTTTCTCACTACGCTCAGTGGGAGAGAAGTGAAATAAACATCAAATGCTTTCTGAATAATTCCACCTAGTGAGAAACCACCCACTGTTTTCACTGAGACTAGAATCTGGACCCAGAACCCGTACCTTATTGACTGAAGCATAACATGTACATATCTTCCCTTTGTTTACAGTTCTCAGGACTGATGCCCCAGAAAAAATGATGCAAAGCCAAAGTAAGATCAATTAAGCAAAAGTAAACATATTAGACTGTTTTCCCACGCTGACCTGAGAGGCACAAAACCAACTTAAGCTTGAAAAATAACAAAAGTACAACTAATTTTCCTGGAAAAGTGTTTTGTTTCTCTTTCTGGAAGAAGAAACAGCTATAAAGTAGCTTATTCCACAATGCATAATCCAGTGGATTTCCAAGGGCAGGAGAGTTTAGAGAGTTCAAAGCATATTCTCTTATCACAACCCTATTATGTCTGTTATATTTTATTTGGTAGAAGAGTTCTAGTGAGTACAGACTCTCAAGTAATGCTTCAGTCGTCTAAGATATAAATGTAATGGTTCAATGAAAAACAATTGATAAATAAAACAACTCATAAAAAATACACATAGATGAAATTAAGTACCCACCAGTTTTGGGGGTACTGTTGATGACCTCTTTGTTTTTATATTTTCCCATGCTTTGAGTTTCTCCGGTCTCCCAACCTGACCAGCTTCATGTCAGCATTTCTTGTAAGAAAAAAACATAATTGTCCCTGATCCCTTCCCTACATTGACGTCAGGGGAGGTTTGGATGCAGAAAGGTGACATGATGTTCAAGATAAATGAAAGATAAAAACAATTTTAGAGCTTTCATGGTCATGGTCTGCTTATTTATGAAAAGCTTGGCTCAGCAGTGACTTAACAAAAAGCAGGCCCCCATTGGGCGAGGAGAGGGAGAGGATCCCAGGGCTGGTCAGCTGGACAGGTCAGTGGCAGGACTGGAGGGGAGGTCAAGGGCCTGGCAGGCAGTGCCTGGGCGCTGCTCCCAGTGAGGGCAGGCGGGGATGGCTAATGGGGCACCAGCAGGGTATTTCTCTTGCCCGCCCTGCTCTGGTCACTCCAGAGCCTTCAGCAGGACACCAGCACTGGGATAGGGGTTACCATCACTGCTCCAGGCTAAGACATGGTGCAGACCAGCTTAAATGCAGTGAACATTCTCACAAGCAGACATCAAAAGAGGAGAGAACCTGCAAAAAGCCCAGACATCCCGCTGCTGGTATAAAGGATAATGGTGAGCAGGGACCAACACTCCATGGAGCCTCTGTGACCCCTACCTCAGTCTAGTGGCTGCTCTTTCCACTTAACATGGGCTCAACTGTCCAGTCTGGAAGCATCTGCTCTTCCAAGAAGGGCCATGAGAGCGACATGCAGGTAACATAACCACCAAAAGCCGAAACAACCAGAGAAATGGCTAGGGAAGACCAGAGACACTTTTAAAGAGAAAATTAACAAAAAAGAAATAAATTTCATTTTAAAAAGTTAGCAAAGAAAAATTATTTGATGGGACAAATACAATAGATTCTTTGGGGAAAAGAAAAAGATCGCTAAATTATTTCAGTTATCAATTAAAAAGTCTTGTGGCTCTGCCCACACTGACAAGGCAGAGCAGGATGGGTTCCTGTGCAACACGACTTCTCCTGCATTGCACAGCACACTTCAAAAGCTGCCCTGACAAACTATAAATAATTAACTTAATCCACATTGTGCAAGCAACAGAGCAAAAGATTACAAAATTCATTTATGCAATTGAGACATGCTACATTGAGACGCCCAGAATACACCTCAGCAAGTTGATGGGCCTCTTCTACTTGTTATACATGAAATGAAAAACATGGGGAAAATAGATATAGCACAAGGTAAATTTGATTTCAAATGTGGAACTCCTACACTGGGAAAAAATAAAAACATTTCGTAAATTACTCATTGACATTCTGCCACACAGCATTACTAATACTGAACTTCAACAAAAAAAGACAATGCAACAATAGTTGTTTATTCTATTTACTCCATTGTAAAAACTGAAAAGGGATACAAAATTTGACAATCTAGATAAACTAGGATAAATGAATGATATAACCCTGTTTTCCCTTCAATTTATGTTCTGGTAAGAAGATGACAGTTTTCCTGTAAGCTTTCTATTTAAAAAAAAAATCTTCACAAATGATTTCAGCAAATTATTCCTGATGTATTGATAATGCAAACTTCTACAAGTGCTCCCCACAACACAAAAAGTTTCCAAACAATTATGACTGACTAATCACAACTTCAAATCATAGAATTGTTTAGGTTGGAAAAGACTTCTGAGATCATCAAGTCCAACTGTTAACCCAGAACTGCCAAGTCCACCACTAAATCATGGCTCTGAGTGCCACATCCACAGATGTTTTAAATACCTTCAGGGATGGTGACTCAACCACCTTCCCTGGGCAACCTGTTTCAGGGCTTGACAACCCTTTCCATGAAAGAAATTCATCCAATCTAAACCTTCCCGGTGCAGCTTGAGGCCATTTCCTCCTGTCCTGTGTCAGGAAAAGAGACTGACCCCTGCTTGGCTACAGCCTCTTTTTCAGGTAATTGTAGAGAGCAGTAAGGTTTCCCCTGAGCCTCCTTTTCTCCAGGCTAAGCACCCCCAGCTCCCTCAGCTGCTCCTCACCAGACCTGTGCTCCAGACCCTTCTCCAGCTCCATTGTCCTTCACTGGAGTCTCTCCAGCCCCTGTCTGTAGTGAGAGGCCCAGAACTGAACACAGGTTTGAGGTGTGGCCTCACCAGTGCCAAGTACAGAGGGACAGTCACTGCCCTGATCCTGCTGGCCACACTCTCTGATGCAGACCAGGATGCCATTGGCTTTCTTGGCCACCTGGGCACGCTGCCGGCTCACATTCAGCCACTATTGACCAGCATTCCCACGTCCTTCTTCACCAGGCAGCTTTCCAACCACTCTGCCCCCAGCCGGTAGTGATGCCTGGGGTCGTTGTGACCCAAATGCACGACTGGCACTTCACCTTATTAAATCTATACAGCCGGCCTCAGCCCAGCAATCCAACCTGTCCAGATCCCTTTGTAGAGACTTCCTACCCTCCCAAATATCAACACTCCCACCCAGCTTGGTGTCACCTGCAAATTGGCTGAGGGTGCACTCAACCCCCTCTTCCAGATCATTGATAAAGATACTAAACAAGACTGGGCCCAGCACTGAGCCCTGGGAATACACTTGCAACTTGGACATCAGCTGCATTTATCTCCTTTCACCACCATTCTCTGGGCCCAGCCATCCTGACAATCTTTTTACTCATCAACAGCCTTTCTCTCAGCCACTAAAAAGACTCAGAAGACTCATAGACTATGTATGCTGTTGAATCATTTGAATATCATCATACAACTGAAAGTATTCATTTTCTTGCCTGGAGAAAGCAAGCTCTTGTCACTCTTGCTTGGTGAAGACTTTTAGTCTTCACTGAATCCCAATGAACAATTCAAGACCACATTTAACATTTCTCCTTTTTTACCCTTTCCATGTTAAATATGCATGAAGATCACTACACACATCAGAGCTATTAAACTGTTGATCTGTTTATCCCACATCTCCCACAGTATTTTAAATGTGCACCTACTTTAAATAAGCACCTTCGAGGTACAGAAGTGAGAGTTAGAATGACAATCTCGTTGCCAAGTTATGGCAATGCACTGGAACTCCCTTTCCTCAAGGGAAAGGAGAACTTGCTCTGGATGACAGCTACTTTAACCCGACAAACCCCATACTTGGAAAAGCACAGGCAGACAACAATGCTGTGATGAAGAGGTACCAAGTGACTTTTGAAGTTAAAAGATGCCTACAGCCTTTTTTACACTGAGATGTCAGAGAATACTTATTTGATGCCATATTCTGTATTTTAAGCCTTCTCTTAGGTAGCATGGAATTCACCCTGGGTCAAGCAGTCCAATAAGAGACAAACTGATTTTACAGCACTCTTGGAGGCAGCACTACACTGAGTTGAATGCACCCAAGTTCAACAGGAGACTTTCTGTATAAATATGTCCACAGACTAAGCCAAACAGGGGTTACAGTGTTCACACAGACATCTCATCTATGATTATGACCAGGCATTTTGGGTATTTTGAGTTTCCCATTTAGCACCACAGAACTTCCAGGTGCAAGAAAGGAAAGGCTGGGATAGACTAAAAGCTGAAGGGATGAAAAAGAGGAAATATTAAGATTCATCTCTCTCTTCCATAATAATTATCTTAAGACTATGACTCTTACTGCCTTCAGCTGAGCTTTTGCTCAGAATCTACTTTGTCTTTGATTCATACAGAACTGTGACTTCAAAAGTTCCTTTGAAGTATGTAAACAGAATAATAATAAATAGGTTTGGATAGTGACTCCCCTGAAGGAATTTTGTGAACTCATCTGACGACAATATCTATGCCAAAATCTTGTGTATCTCCACAGAAAACCCAAATTGATTTAGGACTCAAGCCATGTGTTTCAGACTCTTCAGCCCATGTCTGAGTGCAGAAGCAATGCTAGACTTCAGAATCACACTCCACAGTGGATCACTGCTGCCTCAACTTCTGACCATGCTGCCAACAGAAGGGTAATTACCCCTCTGTTACAGGTTGTTTGTCTGGAAATGTGATCCATTTTTCCCTTCCTTATATTTGTCCCCTATTCAGTTGCCTGCTTCTGCTCTGCAGTTTAACAACTCAAGGCTGGCTTACTGCTCCCTTCATACAGTCTTCCTGACATTGCTAGAATGCCTTTCCCTCATTTAATCTCCTTTTCCTGGGCTGTGCTTTCCAAGGACCATGTTAGACAGAGCAATGTCTTCTATTTGACTTTTTCAAACTTGTGTTCAGTAAGGTGCTGGGGCTTGGTTTTTTTTGCTGGTGCATCTCACTGTTCACATTTTATCAACAAAAATTTCCTTTCCATTTTGATTACTGCTGGGCATTCTTATGGCAGTGTAACAGCAGCCAAAACCTGCCCAGATAGACTAAAAACATGGTGCAAGCATATGTACTCAGGTCTGTTGTGAATATACAAAAAGCATACACTGTTAAAAAAAAAAAAAAAAGACTGACTGCAGAAGCAGCTCTTTGATCAGCATGTTTAAACAGCAAGAATTTAGACACCTAAGTACCTGAGTAATCAGATACTTACATTCAATATCTTATTTAGACATCTGATTCTGCTGTTTACCCTCCTGCTCCTATGACACTGAACTGTCCTCAGGAAATGTTTCATGATTGGAATTAACTGGAATTAACTTCCATTTTTTTATTGTCAGCTGGTTCCTCTTCCATGAAGGAAACCAAACAGGTTTTTAAATAAGAAGTGTTCCTAACATACACAGGATTTTGATAGACTCTCTGCACTTTTTTTCCTCAGCTGATAACTTTAGTTTCCTCATTCCAAGTATAACCAGCTTGTTCCACGTGGTGCAATGTGAACCTATACCATGTTATCTATTCAGCACTTCTCCATTGCCTGCACTCTGATTAGTCCATTGTTCTCCTCTTTTGGTTCATAGTCTTCAGTATCTGGAAAAAAAATTTAAGCCCTCCCACATATCTGTGCTTTTAACCCCAGTTAAAGTCTTTCTGTTGCCAGTGCTTTTTCTCATAACAAAACAAATTACAGCCCTCAGTCAGTTTTTCTGACTCAACTACACATTCCTCACCTAGGCTTCTATGATCAGCTTAAAGGATTTACCTGACCAACTCCAACCTTAATATCTGAGCCCTGGAGTATTTCCTCAGCAGCTTAGGAACCCAGGAAACTGACCAAGAACATGATCATCAGGATGAAGAATCCAGAGGTATGTCCATTAGGCAGAGTATCACCCCAGGCCCCAGTCAGACTTGGTCCATTGAATCAAAGATTGGATTCATTACCCTTCTTGACTTCCTTGAGACGGAAGGCAGCAGACCTTCATCCTTGGCTATGTAATTCTCCTCTGCACCTCCAATTTCTGGCCTTACTGTAGAGGAGACTTGGTTAGAGAAAAGAGCCTAGTGGGATAGTCAGTGGGTCCTTGATGTGGACGAGAGGGTTCTCCTTGCAGCTGTGTTCCTACATTCCAGGATCAAGCCAGCTGGCTTCCTCCAGCCTGAGTGTCCTGCAGGTGGCAACCATGTATGGCCACTTTTACAATTCAGTCACCACCTACAGTAGCTGTAGCAAGTGGCATGTTTCACCTTGTGTGGTACCTCTTATCTGGCACCCTTTAACAAAAGTACCAGAACTGCATTCCCAACAAGTCAGGACCAAAACCAAGGTGGAGAGCTACAGAGACATAGACAGAAGCAGAAATTGCAGCAGAGACAGAGTGCCTTGTTTCCCCCAGGGGAGGTAGAAAACAGAGAGGCTCCTGTTGTCCTCTCTCACCTGAGGAAGAGAGATGGTCTCTGCCAAACAAACAATAGTTAACTTTGGTTTCCTTGCCACCCTAAACCCTCTTAGTAGTCTAAAGAATAAAAGTCTGTAGTCCAAAATAGTTTACTATTTTTCTATTTGTTAGAGCAAGCAGCTTGATGACAACAAGCTTTTCAGGTCTAAAACAGCAGCAGACCCTAAATGAGCTTCTTGCTTTTTATACAGATTTTATTTTGTGAACTCTATGCCTGAGGTCACTGCTCTGCTAGACAGGAAACCCCAGAATGAAGCATCCATACCTGTTTTGTCCAGCCTCCATAACTTTTCCAATACACATACAATTAGAGAAGAGAAATTTAGAGCTAACTGTGATTTCTCTAGCCCCAGACAATTTCTTCTAATAAAGCACACCTGTGCCAGTTACACCTTCCCCTTCTGTTCCAGCCCACACCACAAAATGCTTCAGTTAAGCCAGTGCAGTGGGAATCCAAAGGGCACAGGGATCTCTTCTTGATAGAATGCTTGGACACCTCCCCTCTGTGTGTCTCTAGCTGGCCATAAGTTTTTCTGCCACACCTATTTCCCTCTCCTCCAAACAGGGGCCTTATGCTGTTGAGGAGTGAGGCAGCACCTCCAACCCTCCACAGCCACCACTGCAAGGAATGTGTGTGAGGTTTGTGGATTGCCAGCACGGCCCAAGTCCAGTACTGATGGGCAGATCGAGTCTCCATGGACCACGCTGGCTACCTATCTGCTGGAAAGCAGGGGGCTGGAGTGTCACCTCGACATCCACTGGAACAGAGTGAAAGGTGCCACAAAGCTTAACTGGAGATGCAAGGAGAATCTGGAAACCACACATTCCTCTTTCAAAGTAAAATATGCAGTCCCACAATGGCAAAACCTATCTGGGAAACAGACATAGCAGAGGAACTGTAAAGTTAGATGTGGGATCCTACACGTCACAGACCAATCCTTCAAAGCGTATAGCCAAAACAAAGCAATTAAGATTTCTGCTCTGACGCAGTCATATAATAGGATGCCTCAAATGACTCAGTGGTATACTGTCAAATGTGTCATTCTGGAAAGTCTGTACAAGCACTCATAATTACCCAGGAACTGTTTATAAATGGGCAAACCAAAGGAGACACCCCAATCACAGCATAATCCTTTTGTATCCTCTTAGTGTGGATTTGAAATTAATAGGATATGAACAGTAAACTTAAAACCACCTTTTCTGGAACCCAATTTACCTATCAGGTACAGGCCAAAAGCTATACCTTACAGATGAAAGAGTGCATACAAGAATATTGATGTTTTGCCAAAGATAACATTGCAAGGAAAAATTCTTTGCCAAAAAGAATTGCAGAATTACCAAGAATGAAAAGGCTTCTGTGCATTTATCCATACTGTTATACCCCAGGTGTAGCTGACACACATAAGCCAACTACGGCAGAGACTTCAAAGCCATACCTGTACACAGCTGTTAGAATGGGATCATCACAGAGGAACCATCTACCACTACCTAGGGTAGTTTTGGTCAACTGAACTGCTTCCTGAGAAAAAAAATCCTAAAACTCCACATACAGAAACCCTCTTCTTCAAACCACCAACTGCTGCTTTCAGTAGGGTATACGTCCCCAAGAGAATTATGAAGTTGCCCTTATGTATCCCATATCTTTCCAATTAGGCTTCCAAAGTCGATTATTAAAGTTGTAATTCAAATCAGAAATTTTAAATTTTCAGTGTGCATATTAATGATTTGAGAAGAGCCTGTGGGAAATAGCTGAATTCCCTTAAGTCTACTTTGCTCAAAGTTAAACGTTGATTTGATTGGATCTATGCTTTACGAACATTAGCAAATTCATTATTTCATTCATTCATACGTTAATTCATTTTTGCACATCACTAGTGCTGGGCCACATATTTTTCTGTGTAGTAACTTCATGTTTCTATGTTACAAAGAGCTAAAATAATCTGTCAGCATTAAGAAGCATTGGCACAATACCCTGTATTATGGCTACATGGAGTTTTACACACAGAAGAAGAATCTGAGACACTAAAAGAAATGCTTAGATCACAGAGGAAATCAGAAGTAGCACAGGAAAAAAGACAATAAATCCACAAACCTATTCCTACAGTATCTTGGCCAAGCCCCTTTTAAGTGACTAAACCATCCAACTAATTCTATTGCTTCAAAATATTTCTTCAAAATAATTTGCTGGAATTGATATTACAGCTTTTTACCCAGTAATGATGGGCTTGATCTTGATTTTCATTTACTCCAGATTCTTACAAGAAAAATCCAGGTTCCTTCTTAAATTACTAGAAAACAGCAAATGGAATACTTCTGAGCAAAATTAAGAATGTTCCCACCTGCTTCTGGGACATGGTGGGCAGGGAAGAAGAGTTTTCCACCAGACTCTCTCAGCTGATCCAGCAACAGACCACAGGAGAAATCACTGATTATATCTGGAGCTTCTTACTCCCCTTTTGCCTGTAAATTCCTCCTCTTTCTCTATAATTACCTGGTTCAGGTGTTACCCAAGATCATCTAGTATTTTTGGTTATGGCTCTACCTCCCCACATACCAGTATGTCCACTTGCTCTGGCATTTTTAGAGCAGAACACTGTTACCTTTCGAGCCCTCCTCAGAGGAGCACCTGGCATGCACAAAACTCAGGAAAAGTGAATCCCCAGTCTCATCCTACTCCCACACATGCTTGAGACACAATGAACACCCTCCCACAATAAACCTGCCATCCAGGCCGAATTGTCCTGCACAAACAAATCCAGCCCATGTATCAGTTCAAACACTCCCATCACATGTGCTTAGACTCCTTTTGAAGGTTTAATTTTGGACTATTAAAAGTCCGTTCAATCAAAACCTGCAAAAGCTTGGTGTCCCTTACCAAGAAGGGAGCAGTTATGCAGATTGCTCCAGGGAATTCCAATTGCACAAGCTTTGTAGGGTATTATTTGTCATTTTATCTTGCCAAATTATTTGCATAATAGTGATGCTGATTAAATTTCTCCTACAGTTTGAAGGGCCAGTGCTAACTTGCCTCTGGTTCAAAGACAAAACATAGAATAAAGTGAAAACCAAAGCATTTGTAAAAATCAGTATCTTGCATTTAATTAAGCTGCTAATGTTTTGCTTTCAATTTTGGTATTTTACCAATTTGCCTAAGATAACTAGAGCCCTTACCTTAAGTTAAACCTGCTCTACTGCAGTTAAAATTTACCTTTCATTTCTCCAGTCCTTGGCAATTCTGCCCCTTGAAGTTTCTTTTCAGCAGGGAACATGTCTAACCCAAAGTGTTCTTCATTGATTTACACCAATTAAGAATCTGAAAAGATTTGCTGTTGCTGCTGGAAAGAGACGTGTGCCTCTTCTTACTACCCCACCTAGATTTATACCAGTGATGGACTTCTCCTTATTTATTCAGCTTATTCAGTTTAATGCTGATAAAAACCAGCAAGACTATGCAATTAGCAAGATACTTGCCAAGATTTTGATTGACTTTTAACACTCAGAAGTTCTACATAGAATTTTGTGGTTCTAGGTTGGACAATTAATACAACCTTGGTCTTTGAGGTTAGGCTCAAAATTTATTCTCCTCCCCGGCATTAACAACTTTGACACCCTTAAATTTGTTTATCCTGGTAATGATGTAATCAATAACACACTCATGTTTATTCTGGACTGAGTACCATGAGAATTTGTGCCTGAAGTGCAGCCTACAGATGACACTTGATTCCCTAGTTATAATGAAGACAATTACTAGTGGCATCAAGCCAGTAATGATGATTTTACAGGTAATGGCATCAATTGTATATCCACTTCAGATAATGAACTATCCTACAAAGGTGTGTTTACTCGCTTGGTGAGACCACAGTAAACAGAAGCAATTTAAACTAGTTCCTTTTTAACCACTTCCATTAATACTGTCACGAGATCTTCATTATCATGCGATCTTTCTAGATTACAAATCCATAATTTACAATAAATAATCTATGCTACACTTTAATAAGTCACATGGAAGCACTCATTACTATCTGACCAGCTTCCTCTTGTTCTTCACCACAATAGCAGCAAATGACTCCCGTGGCCTCCAGCTGAGTGACACCTCAAAGCCCAGCATCACTGTGAGGAGGGCCTTTTCACAGTGTGTGTATGCTTTCCCCTCACAATCACAGAACAGCAGACACAGTTTGATTTAAGCAGCCTGTTGTCTTGAGACAAGTATGTGAAGAATTATCATGACCTTGATCCAGCCTTGTGTAGTGAACACCTGGATGATCTCTCAGCTGTGGCTTGCAACACCTATGCAGCCTCTTCCACACTTCAGGTAAACGGCACAACCTGAGCGGAGCACACGCACTTTGGAACATTCACCACGGATTTCACTGTTCCCACAGCACACAACTGGCTGAAGGATTATTCATGGCAGGCACACCCATGTCCCTAATCCTCTTCGAAAATGGCAGAAATAGAAAATGTTGAAATTAGAGCTTTTTAAGAGTGCTCCCAAAAGCCAAGATTTTGTTCAAATGCAGTAAGAGCCTACAAAGCACATTCTAATCCTTGGATCAGAAGCAATTGCCTTACCTTATGCCTGCAGGGCAGAGTTTGCTAGGAAAAACGTTATCACCTAGTTTAGTATTCCTTACAACACTTAACTTAGTCATGTCTGGGGACATATGCATATGCTCTCCTTTTTTGGAAAGCATTATGTGTGTTCCTCACATCAGTGATAAAGGAAAGGGGAAAAGCACATAATGGCCTTCAAAAGAAAATGAAACTGATATTGAATATCTTCCTACTTCACACAGTCTTGGATTGCTCCTTGACAGAAGTGTATTCCACCATGCAGAGTTTTTCAAACCTTCAGTCACACCTTCTTGCAAGTTCAAGTGTCACACCTACAATTTCCTGGACACTCTAATCTATTTTTGAGAAAGGCACTCCCTGAAAAATTGGTTCTTATGTATTTTTGAAGTGAATATCTATTATCTAATAGAAACTGTGGGAAGTAGCAAGTTTGAGTACTTACCCTGGCTAAACGCTGCCTGAATTCTCTCTTGAGCCATTTAATCTCCTGTCTCAAAGAGACAATTTGACTACCTTTCAAAAGCTGTTTATACAACTTTTTGTTCTACTCTTTGCTTCCTGTTTCATTAACTTTGCAACACCAAAACATGTGCAAGCACATCTTTATCATTGCCACATTACAGATTTTCTTCATTAAGGTACTTAATGAAGCTCCTGCAGCCTTGCTGGAAATGTCAGGGAAGCACATCCCTGCAGTCTGTCATCCATCCATGCTGATGATGCAGGTTGTGCTCTCTGCAAAGGCACCTATTTGCAGCACCCTGGAATTTCCTTCCCAAACCCAAGTTCTCCTAAATTCCAAGTTACTTGCCCCAGGAAATTCAGCTAAGCCCCAGGCAAGGACATCTCTTTGATGCTCATCTATGGGACGAAGTGAACATCCGGCCCATATTCAAGGCAGAGGCAGTGCTAATGCTTTTTAGCCAGTGGAAATCAGCAACTCACATCCATGAAAAACTTTCCTGACAAAAACTGCTCTGTGCAGCTAGTACAAGAGGCCTGGTTTCCACCACACATGCTGCTGCATCCGTAGAGCCAAGGGATAGTGTTCCCAGTTACAGACTATACCCAAAAAACAAGATCGTATCTTGGATTTATTCTACACTGATCACATCTCTTTCAGATTCTCTTGCTAGATATCCTAAAGAAGGCATATGTAGAATGTACAGACTACACTACCCACTCACCCTAAAAGGTTTGCTTTCCAACTTGTTGAGGCAGCACTTTTGCCCCTTATATCTAAGATCAAAGAACTTAGGAATGTCCCTTAGTTCTTGGATACTCCGCTGTTTCAGGCACCTCTTCCCCCTTCAGTTTAAGAAGCTCAGAAAAGCAGAGCACAGAATTACTAACAAAGTTGTGAGCTTAAGGCCTTTTTTGCTGGGGGAGCCCGTGGTTTTATTTTGTTCTGTTTTTTGATCAAATCAATCAAGAAAGATCATTCCTCCTACTTCCCAACATTAGTACAGCCCACTCACTACTTTTCCAGGCAGGTAAGTCCAGCTGCATCTGTAACTGTGAAATCTGATCAGATAATATGTAAAAATACCTGCAGTGAAGGCGCAGGTATTCATGACATGCAGCTCCTCAGACATGCCAGCATTTTTAGAAGACAATTAGTAATAGCAGCCAGACACTTTGACCTAGCAGGATGTAGAACCAGAATTAAACTGAGCAGATTGCCAAAAGATTTTCTAATTAACTTCCTCCAGGACTAGTAGTTTGAAGCAATTATGCATAGGAGGTTTTTATAACCTCGCAGTTACATTTCCTAAATGCTTCACACATGTATGGAAGCTTGGGGATGAGTTTGCACTGTGTTACTTACACCAGCCTATCATGCAGGCATATCCTATAACTGCACTTCTGTAGGCAGATGGAGTGTGACATTAATACTAAAGTCCCTAACTCATATTTTAATGAACTTTGAAGAGTATCCACAGAAATTACACCTGGGCAATATATCAGGCAGCTTTTCCTCAGCTGAACTTGGCAAGCAAAGGTTAAAAAAGTTCATCTGTGATTACAAAGGAGCAGAGCTATCAGGGCTCCTCTGTACTCTCTGAGCAATCTGCTGCATTACAATGCTGCTAATTCCCCAGATACTCTTCCATTCCCACAGAAATAAAGAAAAACTTCACTAATGATCTTTGGAGGTTGTAGGCTGAGGCTTTCACTTTTTCTAGAAGCTTTGAAATTCAGACAATACAACCGCAGTTGCTCTCATTCTCAAAGGGAAACTAATAGACTGTCTTACTCTAGCTCCTAAAGGAGACTCCTGGTTGCTAACTGCCCTTTGATAGCAGTGAAAAGCATGTGCTGAATAAGAGAGAAAAGGTTCCATCATAGGCAGATTAATTCAGTGAAACCAGGAGTGCCTTTTGAAGACAGCAAATATTAACTATTAGCAAATCTCTCCTACTTCAGTATCTATGTGGTCTGTTCTTTCAAATTTCCTGTACTCACCAGTAGCTGCCAGAGTTGCCCAACAGGCAGGAGGGGAGCAGCAGTTCTGACTAAAGCCAGGGCTGCCAAACTTCTGGCAGTGCTAAGGCAGATACTCCAAGCATCCTGGGCCGGGGATGACCAGCCACAGAGGAAGAGGCTTTGCTCCTGCTTACAGGGGACTAAGGCACAGGTGCAGCAGCCTAGGACTATTTGCTGAGGCCAAGCCAGGGGAGTTAAGGGAGCACATCAGTCTCCCCCGATTTGTCTTATGACCCCTTTGTGTAGACTCAAGCCCTTGAGTCACATTTATGGTAAGATCACACCAAGCAGGCTGCCAGCAAGAGAGCCCCCAGGACCTGCACCCTGAGCACAGGGAGGGGATGTACCACCTCAAGCTGCTCTACCCCGTCCCTCTGAAAGGCCAGGACATGAGGTACCTGCCTCTTCACACCCAGGCTGTTCCATGCAGGGGAACACACAGACCCCTCTGACAGGGCCATCTCCTCAACACTAGCAGGAGCCCAACCTGGCAGGATTCCCAAGAAGGAGCCCATGGGCACATCTCATCCCTGCAGCAGGGAGGCAGCCAGTGGGAACCACTGGGCTGGCTCTTCAAGCAAGCGCTGCCTCCAGCAGGCCCTCTGNGGGAGGCAGCCCACACTGGGAGGAAGCCAGTGGGAACCACTGGGCTGGCTCTTCAAGCAAGCGCTGCCTCCAGCAGCCCCTCTGGAGCCCCTGCCCTGCTCCCGGGACATTCCAGGGCAGAGGTGACAATACAGCCTGACTGCAGGGCTGTCACCCTCACCCTGCTCCCAGCAGGGACAGCCAGAGACCCTGGCCCCATTGCAGGGGGGCCACACTGCCCAAAGAGCTACAGCAACGCCTCCACCTGAAACAGTGGGGCCCAACCCAGGGCCGGAGTGAGCACTGATCTACTGATGCATCATTCAAAACGCACCAGAGATTTTTGCTTGCTTTGGAGGAAGACAAGGACATGCACAGACATCAAAAGCCTCCCCAGAGGAGGCAGAGGGCTCCAGCCTGCTGGCAGCACGCAGCTGCTCTGCCTACCACCAGCAGGAGGCTGTCAGCAAGTGCTCAGGACCTGTGGTGGCCACAGCACTCCACTAGCCAAGGAGCTTCAGGGGCTGCCGGATTGCTCACATCGCCAGCAAAGCCATCCCAGCTGAGGTTAAATACAGTTCTTCCCCCATCCAGAGATGCCACAGCTCTTCCCACCAAAACCTGGAGATAGCAGAACAGCCACAGGAGAAGCCACCATCCAGCCCTCGCCCTCTCTTTTCTCTGCATTTATAAACTACTCAGTTTATTACTAATGCAGCCCATCTGTGGCAAAGCCCTCAGAGTACCACTGAAGAGAAAATGCCTTATTTAGCCTCCTCTCTCACTATCATTCTCTACTATTTTTTATATTCTACATATGAATGCTTTGCCTTAGCTCTGATTCCAGCATTTTGTCAGGAGCACACTAAAGTGCTCACTTCGTTGCCTGTTCCTTTCATTGCTCCATAGCCCCACATCAAAGTATTGGCAAAAACATCTCTGATCCCTTTTTCCCTTCTCCTGGGGTCAGAGAAAATAAAGGTTTATGCTAAGACTTGTGAAGACAGTTATGCCATATGTTGGGAGGCAGGGAAGTGGTAGACATTGTACCTGAATTGCCCCATAACCCCCCAAGAGGCATTGAATCCTGATGGGAGTCTTAGCCAAAGAAAAAGCTTTTCCTATGGCAGAAATTTATCATTCCTCTGTTTTCCCATATGAAAGATCACACAGCTATGCCTTGCATTTAAACACACATGCTTCCAGGGAATTATTTACTCTTTCAAACCTGACAGCTCAGTTAATTTGGGAAGCACTGGTCTGACCTTACAAGCTGGGTAGACACTGCACTCTTGTCATAAACTGGGTAAGCAGCTTTAGGCAAAGCACAGCAAATTCAAATAACCTCTGCCACAGAGGTTATTTAACCTTCCCTGCAGAAAGAAGGGAACCTGTGTAAACTGTCATTAGGATGGTGCCTCATTCCAATGCATTATTCATGTCACATCAATATGTTCTAATAAATTCATCATAAGCCCCTCCATTCTCTTAGTACATAGACTCAGCCCTAAATGCCTGAAATTTAAATAGCCAAGACAGAAAAAGAGTTTGAAAATGAGGTACAAGAAATTAAATTATTTTCCCAAGGTCACTCGAGTCCTGTGGCAAGCTGAAGAACATAACCTGAGTCTGCATTCAGTTGTTAAACACAGTGGCCTCATTCCCTCATCTCCAGTCAGTACATCTGAGATGCTTTTTGCCTCCCACCCTCTTCCTCTTTAGCGTTCCTTCTTTTCTGAGTTTTAATTCCTGGCCCACACCACATTTCGCAGATGCTGCCACACGTCACAGCCCTAGGAGCTGTTATGTTATTATAGTTGTCCATTTCAGTGGGGGTTTGTGTCTCTGTCTTCCCTGTTTTGCCTTGTCATGTTCTCCACCTGGTGTTTTTGAATTGTTTTGACAGGCTGCAACCCTGTTCAAACCCAGGGCATGATTTACTGGGATTTGGATGAAGTAAGAACAACAGTGCTGCATCACAGATGTGATCTCATCTCCCACTACGCAAAAAAGTCTCAGTGTCAGAGTTTCCCAGACCTACTGCTTGGGAAGCTGTAAGAGTTCCTTTACTAGGCAGTAATAACAGAACGAGCTGTATAATGGGGAAGAAAAATTACTATTTCCTGTCCAGCCTTGGGGTAACCTTTAAACACTCTTTATGACAGTACAGTTTTTATTAGTTGCTGTACTCCACTGCTAAAATGCTAAATGCTAAAGTTAAGCAATCTATGTATTTGATTGTGTCCAATGAAATACCTTTTGTTTTCTTCAGTGTAGCTATTACAAAAGCTCCTTCATTAAAAACATTCCTATTTACAAAACCATAATATTTTTTTTTCTACCTATCAAATATCATTGAATGGGCCCTTCTGAGTGAGAGGGCAGTTTCTACACATCCAACACATGAAAATTCCAGAGAAACTCTCTGATTCAGGGATTCTCTCTGATTCCTGAGTGAGCTGAGGACACCAGCCCACAAGGCACCCACACAGCCCCTTGGAGGACAGAGGTTACTGAGGCCTCAGTAACCTATTTTATAGCTTCATCATACTCTGGGATAAGGAAATGTTTTGCCAGTAGGCAGCCACCTCAAGGTTCAAATCAGGTTAATGTCAGTTGCAAATAAATGTGTTTGTAATGTACCAAAACAGAACCAACAAAAAACATCCAGAGACAAACACTTACAAAAGGTGAGGAAATTAAAGAAAAAAGAAAAGGTAATGTATTTGCACCAAAGTTAAATTCTCAAAACACGTTTTCCTCTACACATCTGAAATATTTTGAATCTTTTCCTTATACACACAGAATATTACTTAATATGTGAGGGACTTTGGCAGATTGAATTACATTCTGTCTCTTATCTCTTTTTCTCAACAAGATCTATATATTTCTTACTGATACGAGAGATAGCCTTGGTAATTTCTAACTAACCAAGGAAGGGAGATAACATATATTTTTAACAAATAACAGTAAAAATCAGCACTCTCTCTAAGAGTGTGCATTTTTGTTCAAAGCCTCTCTGTCTCTAAACTATGCATTTGATATCAAATTGTCCATAAAGCACCTCCATTATTGGCATATAAAGCAAAATTAAGTCATTAAGTTTATAACACATTCTTTCTCGAGACTTGCCAGAAAAATAACTGACCCTTTTAGCATCTATACATGAAAGATTCAATATTGTCAATAGAGTCATAAATCTTCATTATTTTAGGCAAATATTTCAGGCTCAAATTTCCTCTGCTCATGCTTCTGTAAATCTACAGTAGTTTAATATGTCATATTGGCAGCTTCTCCTAAAAGAAGAAAAAAGATGAGACTCTGTTTATCATGAGATGACAGGAAAGAATTCTACATATATCTAGATCCATTAATTATCTTGATCTGTTAAAATACTATGGTTTTTTCCTGGGATACCTTTTAATTTCTCAACATAAAACAAGCTATGTCATGAAAATCTAATTAAATTCAGAGAATTCATGCGGCCTTGGGATTAGATTCTCTTTTAATTCAATTATCTTCTATGCTGCATTCAAAAAATCATAACTTTTGGGACTATTTTCAGTATTACTTGTGTCCCTCATGCCTTCCCCAATATGTGTGTGCAGAGGACAGGCAAGTAGTTAGAATGACAGATGCCACCAAGCCACTTCCAGAGACTTGTGGTGTCCCAAGATACAAAGTGATGGCATAATCAGGCAACATGCAATGTGACAAAAGGGAGGATTAAAATTACATCAGGCTCAGAAAAAGAGACTGCATATGCACCACTCAGCCTCATAACTATTTCCAGTTCCTGTCATGTTGCGTGAGTGAAAACATGGCAACGTATGCCACAGGTTCTCTGTAGTGAGAGATGCTCCAATAACAAACACGTCTGGCTACTGCAGGAAATGACACTAGTTCCTCAGTGTATTTTTCTTATACTTCATAATAATATCACCATCTAGTACAGACTACTTGTAAATAAAGCAATCTATAGGCAAGGCTTCCTATTTGGCAGTTCTGGGTGACTTAAAAAGATTTCCTTAAGTTAGGTGGCAAGGATTTACACAGTTACTTCACTAGGGTAATGAATGCATGCTCTGAGAGAGCTAAACTTTTTTTTTAATAAGTAATGTTAACAACTCCTTATTTTTAAACCTGTGCAAAGCACCTATCTCAGTAGCTTGTACATTTGTCAACCAAACCTGCTGGGCTGCAAATATCGATACGAGGTTAAAAATAATTAGCCGTGGTACCCAATATTTTGAAATGTTCGATCAAAACTATCCATCCATTTCTAAAATAAGTCTAAGGGATGGTTTTGATGTTAAAAAATGACAGTGTTGATAGTTGTTTTCTTCAGGACGGTGAGGGACAGCTGGTTTTGACTTTTAGTAGAGGAAAGCTAAAGAAGTATTTTCTATGAAGATGAGAGTCTAAATTTGACCTGGACCTGATGTTCTCGAGAAAATCTGCCCATGTTTGCACAAAATACAAAGCCTTTGAAAGACAGCAATCTGTTTATCTTCAGTATAGTTGTTTAATGGCTTCATCTAATGGCTGGAATTTCCTCCTGATCGTGCATTCACACAATTCCTCTGCCTGCTCAGGTCACACCACCCTACAGAGCAACTGCTCATGCCTAAACCTCACAGATCCTCTGTGTTATTGTCCTCTATGTTTATATACCATCCTCACAAACTCACAGCCCAGGCCTCCATGTGGCAGAAGTAGGTTTTCTGTGTTTTCCATGTGCTATCTCCCTGTTTGCAGCATCTCCAGGCCTAAGTGGTGCAAGGGCAAGGGCAAGGGCAAGCAAGGGGGCAGTTTGTCTGTCCCTCCACCTGATAGTCAGGTTGGAGGAACGTATGTTATTCTGCAGCAGGACCTGAATCGAGAACTATATTTCAGCTGTTTTTAGCTAGTGAGAACAAAAGGCTGATGGTGTGCATGGGTGTGAAAACAAACTGCTCACACTGAAGATACTGTTGCCACTCACTCAGGAGTCACAGCAAGTCACAGTGGTGTTTTTGCAGCCTCCCACCATCAAAATACTGGAGCATTTACCTGGGTCAGCTTCTGGTATCCAAACCTTGCGGGGCTTTAGCTGTTGCACAACGAGCCAGCTCTGTAGGACTGTTCACGTACTGCCAGTTGCTTTATTTACACAAAGCAGTGGGGAGTTTTAAGAAAGGACAAACACGGGATTATCACTCAGAAATTATTGGCCTCTTTGTCTGAGCTCAGAGCCGTGCCTGAGGCCACCCACACAGCCATAACTGGGGTCAGCTAGGGTTGCAGGCGGGAGACCTTGGTTTCCAGCCCCACACTCAGTTTCTCAAACTCTCAGGCAACTCTGCTGGATATAGAGGTGAAACTGGTGTAGATTTTCCCCAGATGGCACCATGGACATCCCCCAAGATGAACTGACAGCAGGAGAAGCCCCCACATAATTTGATCCTTTTCTCTAACAATGACTAGATAACAAACCTATAACTGGACATCCTGGCCACACACATAGTGGGAGAAGCTTAGGGCGGTCCCGTTGAAGTCAGCAGGTTCCCCCAAACCTGTTTCTGCAGAATAGGGTGCACAGCCATGGGTCACGTCTCGTTTGCTTGCTAGTTAGTGGGGGCCACAAGGAAAGCGTTCTGGCATCTCAGATCATTATAAGCAAAGTGACTGTTCTTCTCAACCCCACAAGATGGCAGGAGATACTCAAAAATCCCCCCTCGGTCAGCTGGAAGGGCCTTTCTGACTTTTGTAGCTGTCTAACAACTTCTGTGAGAAGTTAAATGAAAATTTATTTTTTAATAAGACTGGAGAAGCTTGACAAACTCCTAGCAGTGAGTGTTCATGGATTTCTTAGGAGCAGTGGAATGTTATATCAGTGACTTGGCAGTACTGACAGACCCATATGGGGAAGTATTTAATGTGGGAATAATTTCCAGAATTTGCTTTTTGTAATGAGTATAAAAAAACGAGAGAGAGAGAGAGAGAGAGAGAGAGAGAGAGCATGAGCAAACTAAAAGTGGACAGAGGAAAATTCAACTGGCTTACATAAAGTTTTTATTTTTAGTATCAGAGCTTACAGACACTGCCTGTGGCATTCCTTACATTTCTCACAGCACGAAGACATGAGAAAGCCATGAAAACTCATTTTGTCAAGAAAGGTCAGTTTTTATTCCCTTCAGTTTACTGCTGACTTCTCCTGGTTAAGGACTTTTTCCCCCACCAAAGACTAAATAAAAGCA
This sequence comes from Donacobius atricapilla, assembly GCA_013397315.1. Classification (NCBI taxonomy): domain Eukaryota; kingdom Metazoa; phylum Chordata; class Aves; order Passeriformes; family Mimidae; genus Donacobius; species Donacobius atricapilla. The sequence continues at coordinate 1,599,779 of WBMY01011673.1, forward strand.
AGTTTCTGCACCAGATCATATTCCACTCTTAGGATGACAATCATCAAATATGATCCCAAATTACTGAATTCAGTGAATTAATAGCCCTGGTCTGGTACTGGAATGAGTCTGGTACTTTATGAAAAAAATATAAACAAAAGGTCACTGAAAATGGAATAAAGTGTCTATAGTGGTATTTCTGATGCAAGAAGCACTGAAGGTAATCTTTGTTTGATTCAGAAGGAAGAATGAGGAAATACCCAAATTAATTCAATCACTCCAAAAACAGCTATGTCAATAAGTGAGAGTTTTCTTGTGACTGCACAGAGTAACCCTTCAGAGGTCACAACAGCCCACTTGGAGTGACGAAGGAGATGGAGCCCTAGGCTGATGTGTTTGAGGGCGGATGAAGCTCTTTGCCTGCAGAGTACGCAGACAGGCAACATGATGCAGATGGGTCCTGCAGTGCTGAGGCAGAGGTCAATCACCTCTTATGACTCAGACCTGCAAGCAATAGTGCTACAAGATGTTAAAAAGAAAATCTTTGTGCTCAGAGAGCAGTACCTGGCTGCCATTAAGTGCACTATGGACCTGAATCTATGAGGCAAGAGGTCCTTAAATCACATCTTTTATCCCTGATCTATCAAGTCTTCATGCCTTCTCCTCCAAGTAGTTTTACAGGGCTAAAGCCTCTGGAGGCAGGCACTGTATGCCACTTCACATGTTGCTTCAATCTCCTAACATCAAGTATATTTTTAAACTATAAACACTTATATATTTATAGCATTTTTCCTATGCAGCATCTGAAATATTTATGTATTTTATTTCTCTGATCCTTGCTGTACTAATTCAGCAGATATATTTTTGTATCTGATTTGTACTGCCTAGGATACTTTTTTTTCCCTGACTTTTCAGAAGCAGCTAAGGCTGAGGCTCTGGCCACCTTTGATGTACTTGATACAGCAAGGTTGTTGCTGTATTAAGCAACAACAGTGTTGCCTTTATGTGACAGTTACTGTCTGTCCCCTTGTGGCCAGAAACCAGACGGAAAACTCAGCCTACAGATTGAACTGATCATTTGGTTTGAGTAAGAAGGAGCAGCTTATTTTGCTGAAGAAGGAAGCTCTTGCACAGATAATGGTCCCTAGATAGCCTAAGATTAACTATCATGGAAGTCATTTTAGTCTGCAGATTCCCATTTTGGATATTCTGAAAACTGGTCACATTCGTATCTGAACTCTGGGTACTGCAATTGTCCATCTGCAAGCAAAATGGGGATCCAGATCTGAGAGTCCAACAACTTTGGTGATTGATTTACTAGAGATGTATGAGAAAATTCAGAAATAATAGATCTGTTTCACAGATTCTCATTCACAGTGAAACCCACACAATGTGGGCTCCATGTGTGTAAAGCTTTGCACAAATGACAGCCATTGCCCTTTTATGCAGAGAACAGAAAACAACTTTTGATTCTTTCCCACATCCTTTTAAGCCTCATGTCAAAATGTTGATCAGTTTTTCTCAGACAAGTGCAATTAACTCTTTTCTTCAGGTAGTTAACACTGTCAATTCAATTAACGTTTTCTAAATTTTAAGTTGAACTGCCTACAGTAACAGATAGAGTAAGTGTGAAGGTTTGGGGAGGATGAGCTCCTCCTCAGCAAAGTGAGAAGCACAGAAAGATGCACAGGTGGGAGGCACAGTGGACTATAAAACAGGACCTATGAGAGAAGAGTCATGCTGATCTAGAAGAAAAGGAACTGCCCAGAGCTATAGAGCCAGAGTGAAATGAGTTACACAGTAGAGCACCAAGAACAGAAATGAAGGGTACTGGATGTGAGATTATGGAGAGGGAACAGACTTGTGGAGCTTTGATTTATAACCTGGAACCACTTAGCAAACCTTCCTCTCTTCCTTTGTTTTCCTCCTTCTGTGCTTATAATTACCTCTGAGTAGAAAGACAGTTTCCAGAAGCAAGCCCATGTCAGGAGGTGGATGTACCACATGTACCGAGGCTTTCCTCCCTCCTGATGCCTTTCCCAAGAGCCGCTCCTGGCAGTCCTGCCACTAATCCGTCTCAGTGATAGGGTTTCACAAAGCACCAAGCATGCTCTTGGCAGGCAAACTGTTTGTGCATCTGGATGCAATAAGGAGCTAGACTCCAGCTGATGTGGTGGCTCAGCGCAGTGAGCCACCAGGCGCGGGATGGTCAGTTTTTTCCTGCTGCCTGAGTTCAAATCACAGCAGCACATTCATTGGAAGCTGCTCGTGGTGTGAGCCTTGCAGTGCAAACAGTCAGGCCACAGGGAGGGAAGGGAAGGGAATGGAAGGTCACTGGGAGTCAAATGAACAGCTGCTCTCTGGCCGTGAGACTCTGAAGGGTGTGACTATCTCCCACCAGTGGGAGTAGCCAAGATTGCCCTCAACAAGGATGGAGCTCGCCAGGAAGCATCCCAGTCCCCGAGACAGAGAAACAAAGAATGAAGATGAGGAAGGGATCCCCCAGGGGTGGGGAAGAAGAGATATGGGCCCAGCTGGGATTGCTAACAAGGAGAATGTCAGCACAGAGTCCTGATGGTACTCCATTGATGCATGGATATACTTCCTTGGAGGCTTTTAATTTAACCTTTATCACTGCAGGAGGACCCCAGCATTGCACAAACTGGGTTGCTGCTGCTTTCCTGAGGGTACTGTTAACATAAGGGTGGCACTGGACTAACACCAGCTCTCCCAGCCAGCAGCACATGCTCCGAGGGACAGTTCTATGTAGGGTATAGCTGGCCTCTGGTCTCCAGCACTGCTGAGCAGCAGAAGATGACAAGATTTTAGTAGGGAAGGAAGTTCCTTTGGGAATACTCTGAAATGAACTGTGCCCAAACCAGGTCACATCAATTTGCAGGATCCCAGATGCAACTTTTGTTCTTCTCTCCACTCCTGCACCAGTGCAAGGCATTTCCTCCTGACCTTACATCTTGATTGCACACACACACAGAAATAAATGAGAGCAGCAAAGATCTTGCAGTTAAAAGTCATGCTGAAGAAGAGCAAGTTCTTTTTCCAAGTAGACTTGGCTCTACAGAGCTCTGCAGATGTTTTTTTTTTTCTTAAAAAAAAACCCACAGTAAAACCCTCATTTAAATGTTATTTAAGCAGCTCTGACTCTTAAAATACATGCAAGAAACAGATGTGCAGACCAGAGAAGTGCCATTTTTATGGAGTGGTTCTTCAGGGTTTGAGCCATACTAGATTACATTTGGAGTGTAGGCTCCTCAGCTACACCATGTAATATTTATAATAGTTTACAGCACACAGCCAAATCTTTCTGCCAGTGAAGCCATGTGCCTCTTTATCAAACTCAGCTCAAGGTGGCAGTAAACCAAAATAAATGGGATATTAATACCTTGTTACCCTATGCTTTCCAGAGACCCCACGCTTCACCCTGCATTATATCTTTCTCTTGCTTAAGAAAGGGGCTACTTCCCCCTTACTTTTATGTCCTGAGATACAAGTTCAGGAAGCACAAGTCAGTCTAAGTTGTTTATCAGGCAGAAGCAGAGCCTGTAACCTTGTCAAGTCACTGAATCCCTCATGTTACTGTTTTTCTCTGACACTCTGTCCCATATTTGGGCTTTGGGTAAGCTGACAGGAATGCAATTTCTATTTAAAGATACTCTGTCTGTTACTTTTATACTAAGTAATAAATGCGGGATTTGAAGAACAAGCACTAGGAAAAAATGGTTGGATAGTTTATACGTTGTGTCACCTCTAATGGAACACCATTAACATTAAAAAGAAGAAAACAACAATAACAAAAAAAGAATAACAAAAAAGAAAAAACCTGATTCTTGAGCACTTCCTCATAATCTTCCCCAAAAAATTCCCTTGGCCTGAAATTTCCCATGTTTGGTGTCTGCCCAAATGTGAATATTTAGATTCCTGCCAATTGTTTTCAGTCAGTTTTCAATTACGTGAGGATGAAAAATAGACATTCCTTCCTATTCCTAGGGTTATATTTTCCCACAGCTGTGATGAAGCAATCAGAGCACTGGAACTGAAATTCAGTTTTAAAATGCTATCAGTACGGTACAATGCCTTCTGCGAGTCTGGGGAATCCTTTTTAAGTTTTACAGATGCATTTTTTACCAAGTAAAAGACTGATACACTTGCTCCTCCTTCCACATGTGTGCTGCATGTGTATTTCAGTCAGAGATAATAACTTATTGTTGAAAGCAAATGTATCCTTCCTTAGCCCTTACCCTTCCTGAACATGCTCTTTGATAAAAGAGAAAACTGGATTCTGTTATCTCAATTTCTGCAGATGGCTTCCAAAAGTACTTCTGAGTGAGTAATAGTTTGACTCTTGGTGATTTTCAACCATCAGTCATGTATCTCTTTAATGCCCTCACTCACGTTCAAAATTCCCATTGAAGCTGAGACTAATGTTGAGGAATAAAGCAGAAAGGATCCAGTAGGGCACTCAGGCTGCAGACAGCATTGGGGATAGGCAGTGGACTAAATGCAGCAGAAGCTATATGGAAAATTCAACATTATGTTGGCTACCCAACATATCATTCTTGTGATTTCCTTACAGGGACAAAACACCACCTGTGGTTGAGCCATCGCTTGTCTGAATTAACATTTTCTTTCTTTAAGCCTTGATTTAAAGCCCTGAATTGACCTCCCTTCATATTGCCTAATACAATTGCTTCTCCACTTACTAATTTCCCAGCCAGTGAAGCACAACACTGCTCCTCAGAATTTATTAAATACTTAGTTCACCCAGCAGGAGCATTTGAGCAGTCAAGTGCTACTCAGTGCAACTAAGCATGACAGATTCAGCATCCTGCCTGTAAACATGTTTTTTCAAAATCTAAAGCCAAAGGTAAGAACATCTATCAATGAACACATTTTGCTTATAATTGATAAGCCTTCCTTCATTGTTTTGGGAGATGATGCAAAGTAGATATTAATTATTGACAAATAATACAGATTCACTTCTTCTTATCATTGCAAAAAGTAAATAAACCTAAGGGCAGCCTTCAAAACTTCCAGGTCCCTAGTCACGGCTTAAAAAGTTATTACTAAGGAAGTACTCCTGGTACCCTCTTGTCCTGAATAACACCATTTTCTCCAATTAGTCCCACTAATATCAGTAATATCACTCCTATAGGAAGAACCACAATTAGGTTAAAAATGCATTTCGTTTCAGTTAGATTTCTCCTAAGCATGTGCAGAGAAAAAAAGGGAAAGTAAAGGCATCCAACCTCAGAAATAAGGAAAGTGAGTTCTAGCAGGAATAAACATTCAGAGGGGAAAGAAAAGAAAAATTAGAGTGCAAAAGGAAAAACCAAAAGAGATAAAGCCAGGAGAGGAGAATTTATCTTACACAAACAGAATTTGTGTTGGCCCATCTGTCCATGACACAAGCACTAATGAGGCTGCCCATTCACAGAGGCCTCAGATAAACATACAGATGGCCATTTAAATCACCTCAATGCAGTATGTGTATTATGTGAGCCAGTATTTTCACTTGGAGAGGGTAAAGAGAAAAGACAGAGAGCTGGAGATGATGAAGATAGCAGGCCAGGATTATTGGACTTTTCCTATGCCTCAGTCTTCATAAGTTTTTCTATGAAAATGCTCGTAAAGAGCTGGACTATAAAAATTCCAGACTTTACTGTTGGCATAATTGATCTCAGATATGTCACCACAGAAGGAGACAGAGGAGTATTCATGTAAGACATACAAATCTTGGAGAGGAACCAAGTGTAATATATAATCTTTCCTTCCCAGAAAACCATTCACGATGGTTTTGGAATAGATTTAGTCTTTTAAAACCTGTTCTCCAACCTGTAACACATTTTGAACAAAAGGTTTTCAGGCTCACAATAAAGAACACTTGAATTTGATAGTGTATTATTCATCTAATTTTGAAATTAATAATTCCTTGATTATACCTTCTTATTTTGCAGAAAAGGGACTGAAGAACTTCCTCTTTAAAACAGCTTTCAAAGGATCTGAAATATTACAGAAATCAGAGACAAAATTCACAGCTGGCACAAGTGGGTACCTCCCAGTTTGTGTAGGTGATCTGAGGCTCATAAAAACATTTTTTTTCTCTGGTTACAGTTGTCGACCAATACTATATCATTATTACAGTACCACTGCAAGAATTTTTAGAAGTGATTTTTTTTACTTATGGGTCATGTTGTATGCTCTTTTTTTAGCATATTGTTGTTGTTGTTGTTAGTTGCTGTTATTGGCATTTTACCCATGGGAGTGGGTGTGAAAACCTGCTTTCTGTTTTGAGTATTTTTTTTCCTTTGCAGTTTCCTTACATCCCTTTTCACTTCCCTTCACAACTGCTCATCTTTGCTCTTCCTGACCCTTGTTTTTCAACATTCTGTTGTCTCTCTGGTCTTCTTTCTCTAGGGAGTCCAACTTCTTACTTCCTCTTCAAAGCCGTTGCCATGTCAGCAGTAACTATATGATAAACCAAGAGGCCACAATCAACATTAGCAGCCATCATACTGCATCAGACAGACAGTCAGTCCCCTTTTATGCCTCCTCTGCTATTGTTCTACGCAGTCAGCATCTATCTTCTTAGTCATCAGGACATATGGTCCAAAATGATTGCTAAGGGCTTGATCTGTGGTCTCTCCACTGAACATCAAGGAGAAACTCACACTGGGTTCAGCAGGCTGCAAGTCAGACCCTGATACACCATCAGAAACCTTCATCAGAGTGATGGAGGTTAGAAAATCAGCTAAGGAAAGCAAAATAAATACTTCCTGTAGAAATTAAACTCTATGCCCAAGTTGCTTACAAGTTCATCCCAAGAGCATGAGGAGCAGGGAATTGCTTGTCCAAACTCTGTGTGTTTGCATGTGTGAGTGAATGAGAAAGAGACATCCTGTGGGCCTTTTAGAGCTGGTTACATTTAATTGCTTTGTGGCTGCTGCCAGATTTTTAGTAGCTGTGACTCATTGACCAACTAGCTGCCTTAACATCTTGCTTCATTGTCCTTTTCCCCTCATAAAGGTTTCTCCTCACCCCCATCTGACAGATCAAGAACAGTGATTCCAGATGTAAGCAAAAAGTTTTCCAATGCAGCACATCACAAGACCTGCAGGCGTGCCTCGAAATGAAGATTGCAAATGACGTGGGTGCTGTGAGCCTGATGAACACCTTGAAAGCTGACAGATGACAGTGAGTACTCAAGGCAGTCTGCCTTATTATATGGCTTCCAGGTGAATGAAAGATGAGTTGGCAAGATATTTTAAGATGTGTCTGTGCATAGCTCAGGAAGCAAATCTGAGTTCTTTGTTAAACAGACAGAAGTGTGTGGGATTTGGGGGGTACTTGTGGATACAGAGGAAAAGGAAACAGGGATATTCTGAAGAAATTTTATCAAAATACAGACTACTTTTAAAGGAACAAAATCCAGTAGCTATTGGAATGGGACAATGCATGGAGGACTGTGTTCCTCAAAAGAGCTCAATGAGATAAAACAGCCAACCCACCCCTGCCTCCACCCTGTTTCAATAGGTCTGTGCTCCCAGAGTGAGACATTAGCGCAGAAGTCAGGACACATGAATCCAGTGTTTGCAAAGTGCTGACCCTCTCAGCCCAGTGAACTGACACCCCTCAGCTCTTGTGCAGAGATGTTCAGCACTTGGCAGCACTGAGCTCCCCACCTGAGGACACGAGGAGCCTCGCTGGAGAACCGGTCCCGAGACACACCCGGTGCCAGGGGGGCGACAACAAGCAGACCCCGAGAACGAGTCCAGGGCACTAAGAGTTGTGGACGTTCCAGGAGTAGAACATCAGTGTTTGGTGCTGAATATTTAAGGCTTTTGAGCTCATACGTCTCCATTCGACTGTCCCTAGGCAGGAAATAGCTAATTACCTTTCCATGGAAGGAGCAGTTCAGCTCCTCCAGGGCAGAGGAGAGAGAACTGGCCGTAATTACAGGAGGAGCACACAGAACTCTCCCTGGTAGTGCAGGGACTGAGTTGCAGCCAGTATTTAAAGGCTGATTAGTATAACTGCTGGCAGTCAGTATTTACAGCCACTTCTCAATTGCCCTTACCCTGGGAAAAATGAGATGCTGTCAGCATAAAACTTGTGAAAAAGAACAATAGAAATAAAATTATGTTTTCTTTTGATATTAAATAAATCATGATTTAAACAATTAAATTAACAATAAGGGTTTGTTTTTTTCCCTAGCCCTCCAGTGGTCCTTTTGAATTTCCCCCACAACCCATGGTTTGGAAAATGTGGTTTCAGAATGAGGGAACTATACATGCATTCAGTAATGACTTGAATAAGTGTTAAAGGCATTGTTCCTAAAAGGAGCTGTGTGAATATTTTAAGTTATTGAGCAGGAGGGGTGGTAACAAGAACAATGGAAAAATGAAATTATTGTTATTTTGTCTCTTTAGACTTCAGGGCTGTCATACATTTGCCCTTTCTCCTGAAGAAGGGTTTAGCTCCCTGACGGGATCTTCTGGGGAGCTGTCTGAGCTAGCATAATTATTGTGTCAAATTCTTATCTCAGGCACCAAATAATGGAGGCAGACTTTGACTGTTTCCTCTGATTTTTAATGAGCTGTTTGTTGCAATTAGAACCTGCATTATTCTAGGTCTAGAGGAGGAGGTGTTTAGAAAGTGCTCGGAGGAAGAAGAGATTGTCAAGGAACAGGTAGATTAAAAAAAAAAAACACAATTGTAAATAGAGAATATAACGGGGGATGGGAAATTGAGAGAGAGAAGAAATGTTAGGAAGGGGAAAATTTCAAGGAATAGAATTTTCAAGGAATAGAATTTCCAAGAACATTTCAATAGCGTGCTATCTTTGCAGATCTTAAGAGACTGACAAAAGTACGGATAAAGTGTGGACCTTTTCCCCTGGCTACGCTTTAGCTCGAGATGGTCACAAAGACATCTGCAGCCTTTGCCTGGAAGCAGATCGTTCGGGGCAATATGAACAGGAGAGGGCAGCATCGCTTTGCACTTACGGTAAGGGCCACTATGGAAGTGTCCGGGAAACTGCAGCGGACAAACGGATCATTGTAGGTCACCAGGCAACAGACTCACTAAGGGAGCTCGCCCGCAGGTACCGCACTGGAAGAAATGCCTGCATGGGAAGAGGATGGAAGAAAAAGATGTTTTAAGTGCAGAGCAGAAAGCGATGTGAATGTGGTATTTCAGCAGTGCTTTCAGCTGGACTCTGTTCAACTGCCGAGTTCAGGATGTGAAGTACAGCTCGGAGCACAGACTTCTGGCAGCTCGTTTAGTTACATTCCCTCTCATCCACACTTCATTATATCCTTATACAAGACAAGAAAACTCATTTCAAAGATGCACAAATGGTACACCAAAGGTGGTAAGTTCCTTGCCAAACGTGCCACATGGCATCCGGACCGCACCTGGATGGCCACACTCCCCTGCCAACCATTGACCCACATCAAGCACGTCCATTGCATGAGTGCAGGGCACGGTTAGGATGGCACGAAGGATTTCTGAGATGTAATCAGCACACCAGAATGCTGATTCAGCTTCAGATGAAGGATAAATGCTCTACTCTATTGTATTCTTTTAAATCAATTTCATAAAAAAAGAAAATCCAAATTGATACCATAAATATTTGAGAACATTTTAAACCCTGGCAAAGGTACAGTAGCCTTGGTTTTACCCGTGGAAACACCAGTGTAGCAACTTTTAACAGAGGACAAAATATTGTTCCATTAACTTTCACTTTTCTACTATGACAGTACTTACTAGAGGCAGTTGTGGATTCATGAGATGGGGTTCTCTCTGATATACAACTTTTTAAAGTTACGCAGTGTGCAAAATCACATGGCAGAGAAATTCCCCCACACATGGGAAAGAGCCATGCCTATCAGTTGCCCTCTTGGCTCTCCTTCCTTTCTGCCACTGTTATGCCTCCTTCAGTGAGAACAGAATAATTCTCTTTACAACTGGTGGTTGTGCCAGTACATTACTGAATTGGCAGAGTCACGCTGGTTTTTCTGCTCTGTCCCTTCTTCAAATCAGACTCACAACCCAGAGAGGAAAATGACTGACATTCCAAAAGAGGGTAATGGTACATTGGCTTCCAGGGAGTTATTTTGTTCAATCATTTTGCAATATAGGTGAATCACAGGTATATTTTTCATCTCATAGACAATGTTTCAGTATCTCTGCTCTCTACACAAGGAATGCAATGAGACAACTGGAGTTTCATTTACTGAAGTCCATCATCCGTGTCAATTAACTGTTTCATCTTGCTGTGGAAATTATCAATAAAATACCAATACTGAGAGAAGTAATCTTGCAGATAGCTGTGTGGGAATTATATGAATGGAAACGCCATATACACACAAACCTTCATAACCACCATCCCTCTGTTTGGACATGGACAGAATTCTGGAAATACAGGGTTAACAATTTCTTTTTTTTGAAACACTCATTTCAAGTAACTTTTTCTAATTGTAAAAGTATTTTCTCAGCTACTATATTGTTACATGGGAAATTCAATTGATTACAATTAGAATTCTTAGGGAAATGCAGTAAAGGAAGTGTGTTTGTTCTGACATTTAAAAAATTTTATATTAAAAATAAGGGGTTTTAAAATTATTTCATTTCAATGGCCATGCTAGTATAAATTACTCATTAACACTGGCACCTTAGCATTTAACTGAAGGATTGCATATGATTGTGAATAAATGAAGTACACTAGTTTAACAGCTTTTTTAAAAAACCACTCATTTTCAACACTAAAGTGCCGGATCCTCCTTAGTACTGAATGAACCATCTGAACTTTCCTAGCCCAGTACATACGAGTGGCACTTGATCTAAAACCAAGTTTACATCAGTGGTCACACCATATAACGAAAACTAAAAATACTGTGAAAGAAACACTACACCTTGAAATTTAAAAAAATAAGGGGTGTCTAAATGCCTTTTTGGATTTTCTTCTTAGTGGTAATACTAATGCTTTAATATTCTGAATCAGAATAAAAAGTAATATCTCAGTGTCAAATTTCCCAAAAAACAAAAATTGCATGCCTTGACCAAGTAAAATTACCAAATGAGTGAGTAATTCATTTTCTCCCAGGCCCTCAGTTTTGTCAGCACTAAATTTACACACAATCATTTTTAAAGAGATATGGGAGGAAATGCATAAATGCCAAGAATGTTTGTTCAGGGAAATGACACACCATCATTTTCCCAACTTCTGGTAATTCATGAAGGGCTGACAAATTTTCTTTTGGACTTCTTAAGAGTGAAGTTATCTATTCTGAGGGGATCTGTGGTAAAAGTAATTTTTTTACTGTAAGAAAGTTTGAACTGAAGCTTCATAGAGAGAGAGAAAAGAGACTGGAAGAAGGAGAGCTGCTTTTGTTGGTCTGTGGCTCAGGAGCATTATCCATCCTCCCCTCCAGAACTCTATTTTTAGATGGCCTCCAGTGTATTAGATCAAATGCATAAATTGGATGAGGTCAAACTGTCTCTGTCTGTGAATATGCAGCTCTCAGAGGTGTGCCAATGGCTGTGGAATTCAGCTGGCTGGTATAAACCTGACCCTTGTCAAAATCAGACTATAACATCAGTCATTATTAAACATGGGCCTAACAACCTTTTAACAGTTTGAAGCTAAACTCTCATTTAATTTATATTGATGTGGACATAGAGATGTCAACAGAAGGAGTTTTTTTCTGTCATGTTTTCCTTCCTACTGTGTTAGCAGCTAACTGCCATCTTAGAAGATCTTTGCAGTAACAGGATTATCATCCCTGGAAACAGTAGAAATCCCATGATTTCTATTTCTCTAGCAGTTCAACATTATTCCGACCAGTATCATCAGACCAGCTTTTACATTGGAGCATGGTTCTGTAGCTATAGGCATGTACATATAAACATAAATAAACATGCAGACATTTTATATTATAACAACTATTAATTCATTATCCAGGCAATACAGTAAGTTAGCACACTTCAGCAGACCAAGAAACCACCCACAGTAAGTTCTCTTTTGCAAAACATTAACTCTTTTTACTCTGCAAAGCTCTGAGTGACTTGAACATTGCGTTTCATTTGTTTGGCCCTTGCACTAAGATGGAAATTTCACCTCAAAACTGTACGCTGTGACTGGCAGCCCCAGGGTCTGCAAGATTCATATGAGGCTGCTGGTGGTGTTGTGTCACTTGGTAATGTAGGACTGTATCTGCGGAGGGAATACCATGTAGTGTGGAGGCGAGCTGAGGAATTAAATGGGATGGGATTTGCATTAGAGCTTCACCAGAGTTAATCAGCTTAGTCCCTGAAATCTGGCTGCAACTTGCTGTATAGCTTCCTGCTCTGCTTAACAGAAACACTAAGATACAACATATAAGAATGCCTTGAAGCAATACAAGAGGAAAGGAAGCAATTATTCTAGTTCAGCTAGATAAGTGCCCAAGGGATCAACTCCCCATCTAAAAAGTGTATTGGCATTCTCAGCCTCATGACACGGATTCTGCGATGGAGAAAACCCTCATATAGAATGAGGTCAAAAAGTTAGCTGCAAGTGTATTGCCTGGGCTTTAAATTTAACCCTGCCTTGTGTCTCAACCCAGATGATTGAAGCATTCTGCTAAGACTTTGTTGTTTGTGATTACATATATTTTAAAATATGTGGAAAGCTCCATGGCTTGTTTTTTTTTCCAGTGGAACTGGGGATTCAGTTCAGCAAGTATACAGGGCAAGGGATACAGAGATCACCAGTTCCTGCTTGCAGTCTATTAATTTTACTGAGTATACCTCATTATTTATCCTGTATGCATCAAAAAGAACACCCATCCTTGACTGAAATGTGTCTGGATTCACATTCACACAGAGATGAGACTTGCCAGACTGGACTAGTGCAGTGTCAGTCCACATAGTCCAACAATCTGTCTTTGATAATAACTAGCACCAGATGCCATAAAGGAAAAAAGCCTCTATACAGCAATAACCCCAGTCATGAAAGTGTTTTACCCCAATCAGACAGAAGTTGGTGCCCAAAGCATGAGGTCTTTTCCAAACATTTGCTAATCTGGCTGGAACATTATCAGCATAAATGTCTGATTCTTTCCAGATCTTGCTCGCCTTGTCCAGAGAAATGGTGTGGAATAAAAGGACAGTTAGATGAAGAAGAAGAAAGAAATGTCCAAAATGTGAGATATAAACAAAGAAGGTTTGGGACAGAATGAAAAATAAACAGAGAGAGTGTCTGGAGGGGAAGAGAGAATGAAAGAAAAATTCTGTCCTTTAAAAATGACAGGATCCTTTTATCGCTCCCAAACCAGTGAGGCTTACCTTGGAGGGAATCGTTTATGATTCATACACTGTTTTGAAAGTCCAGCAGAGATCAGCAAGATGTCAAACCAAAATTCAGCTATCTCTGCAAATGTGCTGATCAAAGTTCTGCCCAAGACAGAGCAGCAGGCACTGTGGATTATGTCGACTCCGTGAAGTCAGAGGTGACAACGGAGAATCCACAATCCTAGATCCTCTGCCCCCAGTCCCGCAGAATACAACAGTACAAGGGTTTAACATAAAAAAGGACTGGGATTTTATCTTCTGTGAAGCTCAAGAGGGTGGAAGGAAAATCTCACTTCACTGACAGTCTAAGAGTTGAAGGCTACAGTTGCACCAAAGATAATAAGAATTCAGGGCTAGCGAGATATGTGCTTTCAAAGAACAAGTACAGAAAAATGTCTCAAACTCTTGCCCATGCAAGCTGATAAAGAATTATGATAATATGCTCTAAATACGGTTTCCAAATCAGCCCTTCGTGAACATCCTGCTTTGGGAGGCTTGAATAATGACTTGCATATGGATACAGTGCACAAGGGGAGATGGAAAGGAACATATAAAGTCCAAAGAGTTTGCAAAATAAAGAAAGATTGAACTCTCAGAGCCATACCCTCAAATACAGTAGAGAAACTACTTTCTAGGGTTCTAATACTGAGAGATCTTGCAAATGTGGATTCCACATGTGATAAATAGCCCTGCTGCCAGATCTCCTGAAAAAGTTTAAAGGCATAAGTAATGACATTGTTAAAGATGACTTCTGTGCTGATAGATGTTAGTGCTGACATTTTCCACTTATTATTTAAGATTGTTTTGGAGTTGTAGAAACAGTAAGTCAGTGCATTTTGAAACTCTGATGGGAATTGGACATTCACAAATTTCTTGTCACCTGGCAAAGTCAGTTAAAATGTTACAAGCAATTATTTCAATCATGTTGAAGATTAATCATACTTTAAAACATGGTTTCTGGAAATAAATTCTAAATGTTAATACTGATAAATTACTGTTGCAAATGGATCATTATGTAGAGGAAACATTTAGTTTAATTGGAGTTGCTCCTGAGCTGCTCTACATACATTATATGGGGCATGAAGTTGAAACCAATACTGTCCTTTTGAAGAAAAAGACTACAGTCCCAGCCTGGGTTTAGTGTCTACTGTAAAGGGAACAAGGGAAATCAGACTAGGTGCCTTGCTTGGATGTCCATTTTTAATCCAGCAGACAATTTCAACCAAACTGGACAGAGCATTCACAGATACTAAGCCGTGGCAAAGCTGGTCAAAATAAAGACTTTACTAGAGTTCTCCCATCATGAAAAAAGACACTTCATGGGAATACCAGAGAATCTACAGGAGACTGAGAACTGGTCTGTAAGGGACAAGGCCTCTTAATGCAGGAGGCAAGACATTCAGGAACATCTTTATGTAGTTGCTCCTTGAAAGAGAAAGACATCATCCAAGGCTGCTAAAATGCAGGTCATATTAACCTTTCCTTCCTTTGCACTGCTTTGGCTCTGGCTCTAGACAATGGTAAAGTAATTGCAAATGGGGCAAAAATGCTGGTATGAACTCCTTCTCCAATAAAACTCTTTGGGGAAGGCCTGTGCTACAATTGCAAAGAAGATGAGTATGAAAAAGAAAAGCTGTGTAAAGCTGACATACAACTGGAACATTCTTAGACTAGAAAGGTCTATTATTGACAGACAATTCTTGCTGGAAGCACAAAATAAAGTAAATCTAACACTCTGAAAGCCAAGCTTGAGATGTGTTTCACATTGGTTTGAAGTCCTTTTTGTGAGACCTTGACCACCCTCAGCACTGGTGTTGTTTGGGCCAGAGGGCTCCCAGACTACTTTGATGAGCCCAAAGCACTGTGGAGGAATGGGCTTGCCTCTCTGCTCTGCCCTGCGCTGTCCTGGGACTCCTCTGTGTCTAGACACCCATCTGAACCTCCACATTTCTGCAGGAGTTCCCAGCAATCCAGATACAAAGACACTCCAGAGCAGCCTTATCCAAAGGGTACACTTGTTCTGCACAGCAGCATTAGTCATAGATGGAGAGAGCAGCTTGTTGGGTAACAACTCTAATACAGGCTCTGGAAGTCAGCTTCTTTAGAGAATACAAGGGTCTTTTAAAAGTTCCTCCTATTATATTCCACAGAAAAAGCATTAAGGGACATAGTTTTCAAATGAGAAGTGCTGTTCATTTGTCCCCATCTCCTTACTAATTCCAGGGGTGTTGCTGTGCTTCCTGGTGCTGCACACAGCATAATTCCAGTGCCTCTAAAAGATGGAACTGTATTCTTAAAGTATGCCAACCCTTCACCATTCTCTGCCACTTGCATGGCCAATGAGATGGGGCAGCTACTTGTCCTGACTGTTTCCTTGATGGGGAAGCTTTTCTGCTGGAAAATGGGCTAAAAGCACGGACTGTTTCTAGCCAGCCAACCACATTACCCTGACAGCAAGAACAGAGCTGGATTACGTTCAAGACCATGCATGGAGTCCAGGTTCTGTGTCCCAAACCTGATAACATGGACTAAGAACTTGAACTATTTCAGGCTGCCACATGACCCTGACATGTTAACAACTCAGGCTGTTACTGAGCTGGGTTAGATTCAAACACATGGGTGAAAGTAAAAGGTTTTGTGTTCTGTTAGTGGTGCCAAACATTCAGTTTTCTTACTTGGCTGCTTTCATGAAGGTATTTTTCAAAGCATTTAGAAAGCAACCGTTAGCACTTCACTCTGTATAAGTAATGTAATAACAGGGAGAGTGATGTGGGAGGAGGGACATGGTGGGCAGGAATCATTATCCAAATTAGGTGTAAAGCTTTGGCTTCTGCCCCTACCTTTGGTGAGGGTTACAAGGATTAGTGGAGAGAGGGAATAGAACTTCTGTTTCTAGTTCATGACTATGAAAATAGACACACTGGTAACTATGAACAAAATGGAAAAAGTAAATACGGTCCATGAAATAACACCATCGGGAAAACAAATGTTCTCAAAGAAAAAATTTCAAAAGTGCATAATTCTCTGCAGCATGAAGCATTGAGAGCCAAGGTCTGTTTTTTTGGAAAAGTTCCTTTGCATCTGGATCCCCATCAGACTTGGAAGAAGAAGTCTAGGAGGGCTGTGGTTTGGAGTGTGCCAGCACTCCCATTGCAGATTGTTCCATTTTCTTTGTAAGAACAGCAGAAGTTCCATATCTGACATAAAGAAGCCCCCATCCTCCTCTGTCTCACCTGAGATGTACTTTGCCACAGTCCAGACACTGAGGAATGGATAGAAAACAAAAGCAGGAGCTGGATATTGATTCTCACATGAGACTCAAATGCTACTTTTTGCTGTTGCACCAGGCATTGCTCACCTCAAGGCTGGCTTTTGCACTTCATGTGTGAGAAAGAGCTTGACACAGAAAGCAGCAAAAACTGGAAAAAAAGATCAATTCAATCCCTGAGAAGAAAATACTGTGGTGTATTGTGGTGACCTCATGTTCCAAACAATGACACAACAGCTGCTAGCTATGTCAGACCATTGCACTGTGTAGCATCTGCCTAAGAATGGCAATGGCAGTGTGGAGTATTTATATGTACAACATTAAAGAACATCTCCCATTCTATGATCCATCTCAACTCACATGCTGGTAATGCTGCCTTACAGCTTGGAACACCTGCAGAATTCCACAGTCAAAAAGTCATTGACAAAGTGCATCTATCTTATGTGAATAAAGAATTTAAGTAAGTTATTCTTGTCACTTTTCCTCCTCTGAGGAGAAGTCTGCATGAACTGAAGTAATGAAACTCTTTTTGGCACTGTCAGGAATAATCCCTGAATATAGTGAAAAGGTATTACAAAACAAAATAAAGTTTTTTCAGTTATAAATTCCTGAGAACACCATTGCCAACAGACTGCGGAACAATTTTTGTGTTTAGGAAGTGATACATAATTTAAAAGTCATACTTTTTGGCATGACAGGGGGAAAAAAACCTGCAGTTTATTGTTTTTTAGATTCTAAATATTTTTTCAGTCTGGTGGTAAACCAAACACTTTTATGCATTTGTTGACATGTCCAGTGCATTTGGCAGTGTGCAAAATCCTTGTTATTTGGGTCAGACGTGTCCTCAAAAACAAGGCAACCCAGCAGGCCTTCCAAGCTAGGCTGTGCCAGACGCTGTTTGCCCTGGTTTGGTAGAAGTGACTGCTAACCTAGAGCAAGCCCTGCTCTGCACAAGGGCTGTGGCCTCTGCAGGAAGCTGGGCTGCCTGGCTCAGCCTCCTCATTCTCTTCCTGGCTGCTCAAGGTCAGACCCAGGAATTCACTGCCCTCCACATAGGACATGCCAAGAGGCAGCACTCTTCATGAGCTCCCTATCACTGCCTCTTGGCCCTGGCCCCAGAACTGGCTGATACTCATTTGGCAATACCCCCTTATTTCATGCCTCCCTGCTAGAAGTCACAGCAGAGACTGAAAAACAAATGGGCCATAAGAGCAAAACCTCTCTCTTCCCAAAATATAAGTCTGTGCATAAGAAGAGCCTCTGGAGCATTTGTATGAGCCTACCGCATGAACTGATGGAATGAACTGCTCCTATTTATTGTACAAGAGAGATTTATCTTCCCCTCTCCCCTCCAGGTACCACAGAGAAAAGGCAGATTTTAGATCCTTGGTCCTCTCCTACCAGGCCCTACCCTCCTTCCCTGCCCCATTCTCCCTTGTTGCTTCTTTGTGTCACTGGTAGTCTGAAATTAGAAGCTGCTGTCTCATTTGGCTGGTAATTGTACCTCCTTTAGAGAGGAATCTCATTTTACAGAAGTTCAAGAATAGAAGAGTTTATCCTGGTTAGCAAGTTTCTTATCTTCAATACTCTTGACTAAAGGCAGCTGAAAATGAGGGTGGCACATATATATGACGGAAATTCTCACGTATATGATGGAAACTCTCCATAGGCTTGAAAGAAGCTTGAAAGCTGGATTTACAAAGCATTTCCTGTGTACTACATGAAGACACCCTTTCTTTAAAATGTAGCAGGTGGGATCCAAAGATCAAATATGTTTACAGATACAGATGGAACGATGATAGCTTTTAAGACCTCAGACATGGAGATACAATTCTCAAAAACTAGTGTTTGAATCAACTGTTTCATGTCTCCAATGTAACCTTACGTTGCACGTTGTCATCATTCATTTGGGTAGAAGTATTTCTTTGAGCGACAAACCTGTAAATCCACTTAATAGCTGTGAGATTCATATTGCCTTATCTTTTCCTTGCCTATCACGTATGTCACTGTACTGGCTCACTTGGATAAGCAGCTGGCTCATTTTAGGTGTGTGCATGGTAAGATCCTAAATGCACTTTCGAAGCTGCACTTAAGCAACAGCACTACTGAGATATGAAGTGCAACCTGGGGAACAGCAGCCGTCAAAAACATCCAAACCAAACAATCTCAGCACATTTTTCTTTCTTACAAAGACACAGATGTTGAAATACATTAATATTTACATCAAATACTTCTCACATACTTGAATGTCTCAGTTTGCAGCATACATAAGCAGCGTTCAGCACACGATTTCTCTCAGTGCCACTTCGGTACTGGCAGCCAGGCAAACCCTGACAAACACTGTTCCTTTTCTCTCCAACACTACGCAGCTGCTGCATTTGTTGAATTTGCTCTGTGGTGTTTCTCATCCCAATGGAAAGTGCCTCTGATCTCTCTCTAGAGAGGCAAGGCACAGCCTTAGCACCCCACAGATGGGCACACCGCGGGGGAAGCAAAGGAGTGTGAGAGTTGACAGGTGAGAATGGTGGCAGAAGAGGAGCATGGAGCACCCTCAGCGTTCTGCACATTCCCTCCAAACCCACCGGGGGCCAACCCTGTGCCACCCACCGAGCACAGGAAGGACAATGTCCTGCGCCACAGCGCCAGCACGCCCAAGAGGAAGCATTGCAGGACGGGCATTTCAATCCCTCTTGTACTCCTGGAAGGGATGCACTGAAGCTAAGGAAGTGGATGGGGTGAAATCTTGTCCTAATTATGTTAATAGGAGTACTGTAATTGTCTTCAGTGGAGCTAGGCTTTCTCTGCATGGAACCTGCCAGAAAATCAATACAATACCCACTTGTATTTTCCTATTTCAGGATGAAAATTAGGTACAGCACATATTTCACTCACTGGTGTACAGCTGTCACCGTGGAAACCCTGTTCAATAGAGTGTGAAAACTTTTACAGGACTGGCTGGGTTCATGAAGTGTTGAGCACCATTTTCTCCCCATTAATTTTATTAAAGGTACTATCATTCAAAAATTAGGCAATCTAAGGGTGTACAAATAGCTGTAATTACACACTCAGCTGCCATGTGTCTCTAAAACAAATCCTGTACTATATTTTTCAATTAAATTCCACTCTTCAAACGTATCATGATGACATAACAAGAACTTCTGTATTTTTCCAAGCATATATTAATTATGTTTTCCATTCCAACATTCTAGGAGTATATACTGCTCCATTTTGAAAATGGGGAAACCAGGGTACACAGGAATCACAGATCTTGTCAAAACCATGCAGCCAAGTCCTGGTAGATTCAGGAATGGAATCCATGAGTCCTGACTCTAGTTCCCCTGCTATGATCACCAGACAACACTCCCTTCCCCTGAAATACGCTATTTTGATTGAAAACAGATGGTGTACATTTTTGGCACAGTGTTTTTTAACTATATTAAAATGCTCTGAATGAATATGTGCTTATATCATACCTATGTATGTATACATGTATATACATGCATACTGCATCTATGCATACAGAAATAGGTATGAGTTAAGGACATATTAATTTACATATATCGTATGCAAATGTAATGGATATGCTGGAAGATACTTAAGTGCAGCTGGACAGCTGACATACCCAAACACATAAGCTGTAGTCTTCAGTGATATTGTAATTACACACTATGTATTCTCCCTCTCTAGGCAACAGACTTTATGCTCTTGATGGAGTGCCCACTTTGAAGTAATTCACACATTAAAGCTTTTTATCATTTGATGAAAAATTTCAGTGTTGTTTCTGTAAGGGATGAATCATATCCTTTTTTATTAGCTCCAAGACCAACCTCCATCCTAGCTGAACAAAGCCTTTAGTGGGCACTGCCTGCATTTGTAGTGTTGTGTATTTTTCCTGCAACTGAGTTATGTCTTAAATACCATACTTATCTTTTGGATTTGCTGGCATAGTATTTGTCCTTGAATTGTCTTCTCTAAACAGTTTGTTTTCAGCTAAGGACTGGCAAACCCTGGATTTGCTGTCTGTCAGGATTAAGACTTTCCCACACATCCTACCCTGGAGGAGATGACAAGGAACAGTTTTTACTTAACTAATTCCTTACCTGCAGCCTTGGGTCAGGAAAAGAGGGCTGCCATATTAACAGGCTAACAGCTCAGGAGACATTTTCCATGGCTGGAAATCACCAGAATGGACTTGTATTGCTTGTTCTCCTGTGGATTCCCAGTAAAGAAGACGTGGGCCTTGAAAGCCACTCACACTGGGTACATCCTAGTTACAACGCCCTTTCCACAGTCCCTCCCCATTGACTGTATTTCTATTTCTTATATTAGTCGACTGGATTTTCCCCTTCACTTACCGCCAAAGAAGTAAAAAATTTAGTCTTCAAATCCATAGCCATGCAGGGGGAGTTGAAAACAGCTAATTCCCCACGGGTATCCTTTGCTGCATGTTGGCCTCAGCTACCTCACACCTTATTATGCACAGAAAGCAAATAAAAATTGGGGGTGAGATTAGAATTTGGGAATTCTGTTCTTGCAGAAAGCAGACCTGAGCAAAAATAGTTATTCTGGTCTGGGCTAATTCCCTCTGGACTGACCTGTGAGTGTATAACAGAAAAAGGAAATATTGCTGATACTCACTGCTCTTCTGTCTTTTCGTGTTCTAAATCTGCAGAACTCGGGAATCAGGAAATGCCTGCAAAAAGGTTTTGAGGAGGTCACAAAAGCAGAAGCATACTACAGTGCTGCTTTATCTATGGATAAACAAAATATGGCCTCCGACTATAAAGAAAAAAGAGCTTAATCTCTTTCAGAACTGTAGGTCAAAATCCACAAAAAGTAGCATTAGTGTTTTCTGGTTTCATACTCAATTCTGTAATGTGGTACTAAAATCTCCACAATTGTGTTTAGAACATCAGGTAGCAGTTGTTAATGCAGAGTACCTTATCTCAGTCCTTAACTTGCACAGGATGGATTAGCATGCTAGTATTTTCCTGTCTGCTTGTTATGCTACAAAACTAATATTCTGGCACACTCCATTCTTAGTAAAGATTGTTTTAATGCTAATTTCCTCTGTATCAAAAGACACAGTAAACACCTCTACTGAGGATAGCTCTCTTGCAATTCAACACACAAAGCTATTTTGCTGTAACTCTGCAAAACTAAATATAAATTTCCATGTAGAAAAAAGTGTTAAAAGGAAAGCCTGTTCTTGCAAACTATTATGTGGTAACCAGGCCTCTCCCATATCAATAAAAAGCTCTCCATGGTGACACTCTTGCCCTTTCTCTAGCCATTTTCTGCCAGGTAGGAATCAGAGACATGCAAAACAGCCTTAAAAGCTCCCTATCTGATCAGAAGAAACTCTCCCAGTGCAGGTCAGGCATTGACTGACAAAGACGTTGTTCCATTTCCCTTTTAATAAGCCATTCCAAAGAGGGATGAGATAATTTTTCAGGCTGCTGTATGGCATGAAGGCAACAGCCTGAACAAAATCTGCTGGATTCACATCCTCCAGGAGGCCAGTGCTGCCAGGATGATGAGGCTGCTTGAAGGCCATACAGCTTGAGCCGCCCTGGAATGCTGCTTGCATGCAGTGCTGGATCTCCTCCCACTGGTTCTGGTGGAGTTCAGACTAGTCTCTTGCCATTTAAAGTGGAAGTGGGCCCTCTGTTAATAAGCTGCCTGATGTGTTTTTATGAACACCGAATAGAGTCCAGAAACTAAAGAAAAGTCATAAGGAGAATGCAACATGCAATGTATATCCAACATGCAGAAGCCCGTTTTCTCTACAGCACTTTCCCTCTTCCACGTTCTAAAGTTTTTTCATGTTCCCCCAATATCTCCTTATCTTTAACAGTCAGAATAGATACCCTATGATAAATATGTGCAGGACACTAAGCCCCGGAAAACTCCATGATTAGCCTGAGACTACTTGGTGAACTGGCTGGAGATGGGAAGACTGCCCAGCTCTCTCAGTAATCCACCCTTGGCCCCAGTTCAGCAGAGCACTTAGGTACTTGTTTAACTTAAGGAAGATACAGTGCTTCAACTGTGAATCATAGACCTTTTTATTATTATCACTTTTACTGCAGGGTGAGGAAATTAAGTCTTAGGAAACGCCTTGAAGCAAACTGGAGCAATAAATTGAATATCCTGTGGCTCAGCACCCCGGGTCTGTCAGTGTCCTTGACCAGAGGGAGGATGAGGTTCGGAGACCTCAGCACAGTTCATTTTCTCCTCCTGTAGGAGACAGCAGTGAGATTGTGACTGTAGGATTGCTGCCGTGTAGAGCTGTGCTAGCCATAGCTGGAAGCTAATTATATATCCACTCACCACTTCCCTCATTATTCAGTCAAGGAAGAAAATCTTCACTTTGCTGGAAAAGCCAAAAGAAAAGTTGGTAACTGCCGATGTCTTTTTTTAACATAACTATGGCTACCACTCTTCATTGTAAAAATACAAATCTTTTTAACATCTTCAAAAATCTTTTTCATTACCAAATTCCATTGGAAAATTGGAAACCCAGTTTTCATGGCCTCCAAAATGAAATCTTGTGTTTCAGGGGGGAGCCAAGAAAATGATGGCAGCAAATGCTTGACTCCAGGTGATGAATGTAGCTGGACCTTGCTTCCTCCTGATGTACCACACATGGAAATTGTTGGTGTTCTGAGCTAACTGGGGAAAAAAAAGGTTTTGACATATAGCTGTATTATAATTAATGTTTCTATGGCATTACTTGACTGAAGTGTTAGAAACATTCCATTTCATTTAATGATTTTAATTTGCCTACAGTGTGTTTTGGCACAGTTTGGATGTTAAGGGAAGGCAGCAACATCTCCGTGGTTAAGGCTGAAGCTAGCTTCTGTTATGGAAGCACTCTGTTTCCATCCCTTCATCATAACTTTGGCTTGGAAAGCTGCTTGAGTCTGAAGCTTGCCAGGTCTACTTTAGTTGCTTTTGCAAAAACTGAGGAAAACCAGCCAAATTACTTTCAAGTTATGAGTTGCTAAAACTTACTATGATTGGAAATATTTACTTCTAATTAGTACTTTTAGTCCTTGTCTTCACTTTGATTGATTGATTGATTGATTGAGTTGAATTAATCCATAGCAACATTCCTGCCATAAGAAAAATTCACTGTGACATAAACTTGTCCCCTGAATGACTGTAGCTGTAGAGCAGTGTCCTTTTCCTGATCAGTGCATGCCCCACTGGGAGAGGTTATTGTCCATGATACAACCTCTGGTGCTTGTCTTTGCCCATAGGCTGGAGGCTGCCCCTCCTTTTGATGTCTAGGGAGGCCTAAGCAAGGTCCAGCTTATTGCAGCCAAGGGGAGCCGGGTTACTTGAAACAGTGACAAAGTGATGCATGGTTAGCCTCGCTCCCCCTGCATGGATGCAGGTAGGGAGCACTCCTGCCAGCAGATCTGCTCTCGCCTCTCTCAGGGAGGCTCCATTCACTCAGGGAGTACTATCAACAAAACAAAGCTGTACCACTGGCCAGCACCTCCTCCCACAAGGACAATTATTCCCAGTGCTATCCACACATGAGGATCAGAGCCAGTGTTATGTTCACACTTTTTGATTAAACTAGTCCAAGTATTTGCTTTTCTCTACCTCAAAAACCATTTGTAATCACACTTCTAGCCTTTCCATATAATTAAATATCTTAATTTGTGCAGTGACAGTTTACAAAGAAAAATGGTTGACATCGTGCAAAGATATAAACCACTTTTATTTTTTATAAAACTAAGTCCAAACAGTTTTGTTTGCTTCAGAAGGAATTATGACTTCACTTAGGCTCTTGCTGAGATCAAGGAGGCCTTTTTTGGCATTGGCTTGAGTGGGATCATTATTGAACAGTACATAACATTTTAAACTGGTTAGATTAGAAGTTAGGAAGAAATTCTTCACTATGAGAGTGGTGAGGCACTGGCAAAGGTTGCACAAAGCTGTGGATGCCTCATTCCTGGAAGTGTTCAAGATCAGATTGGATGGGGCTTTGAGCAATGCGGTGGAAGGTGACCCTGCCCATGGCAGAAGGGTTGGAACTGCATGATCCTTTAGGTCCCCTCAACTCCAACCGTTCCATGGTTCAATGATTTCAAGATTTTCTTCTCTTTGGGAGGTGACCTGAAGTTACCTGCTAAGTGGCAAGAGGTCTTTACTTACAACAAGTGTTTTCCACAAGCATCTCAAATTTTACAGAGCACTTCATTTTTTTTGTTAGTTTTCACTGCAGAAGGAATCAATCTGCAAAATGTAGTACTGGCAAACAATAGAAGTGCTGGTTTCTAGTCATTGTTACCTGCGCTACTGCCATCACTTACTTAAAATGTGATGACTGATTGCAAATTTAATCCATGAAGGGAGAGGTGGTTGCTGCCTCTCCTTCCAAATAAAGTTTAGCAAACAAACTCGAAGTGCCAACTGTTGATAAGCCACAATATTGTGATTTCAATCTGCAGACCATGATGAAAGTGTCTCTTTACATTAAGTGTCCTGCCTCTGATTAAAACAGACTTTTGCCTGAATTGCATCTGTTGTCATTGTCTGTATCTATTCTCCCAATGAAATGTGTATTTTAGACCTTTGATGCTATTTTTGCAATTCTTAAGTTAAAATAAGCTACATAAAACAGAGGCACCACTGTTTTCAATATACCAATATTCTTTCATTAAAATTCAAATAAAGCAAAACAGTACTTTAAAACAACAACTGAATTGGTCAGACCTCTAATCCGAAAATTCTACTATCTTGGGGAAATCGAGAGCACTGTGTGATCTCTTGCACTCTCTTTGTAATGAGCTAGGCACTCTGAGCCTTTCTCTGACATTGAGTTAATCCAGCTCCATCCACCCTGGGTTCACATTCCAAATTAGGCTCTTTCTGGTCTTGTTTTCATCTAAGTAGAGAATTTGCTGGGTTTTACAAGTAAATATTTCCCCCCCTCCCTCTTCACAAGCTTCCCTCCCTCTTTCTTGCCAAACTCCCTGCTCTTGACTTCGCCTTTCTAAATCACTCTTCCTTCCCATATGATTTCCAAATTAGTCACCATGTTCCCTCCCTCTTTCATCTATCCCATTCTTCCTCACTTCATCCTGTTTCCTCACCCAATCAAAGACCTCTTAGTCATGAGTTTCCTCATCCCTTCCATCAATGTTACTTACATGACAGTAGCAGCCCTTTTTTAAAAATCGCTTTCACAGTGAAATCCTCATTGAATTAATCTCTAAGTACACCCTTTTAATTAAAAAAAGTCCATAATACAGCACTAAGTGTTTATCAGCAGAAGAGGTACTGGTTCTAAAGCAACAGACATTGAAAGCCTAGATTATGATCAACAGAAACTATGAACCACTGCAAGGAGAGTAGGTTTAGAAGCAGCTCTCATCCTGAGTTACTGCTGTTGTAAGTTGAGCAATACTAGCTTTGTATAGGCATCAGCCAGATAATGTAAATGCATCCACTTTTCTTTTGAATCAATGGATTATCTGTACTTGGTGTGGCAGTGGCAGAAATTTGCATCCATCCAGTTTCAGAAGTAAATATGTGGTCTTCCTCAGAACTCTTCAGCTTAAGAAGCCACTTGACCTGACAGAGTTCTATGTCATTAAATATCTTCATTCAAGGGAGTGAATTATCTGGAGGAGAGTTCAACTTTGGAAGATGGCATAACACAGGTAACAGATTCTGGACACAGTGGAATAAAATATCAGCAAAAATAGAGAAATCGACAGAAAAGAACTGAATTATGAAGGGACTGAAGGCCTGAAAAGTTGCAGACAATTACAGACTACAAAAATAAGAGAGAAAATAAAATAACAGTCTTAGATTTACGTTACTGAAGAAAGGAAAATAAAAAAAAAAAAGAATCTCAGACTGTTACACTGACATAAATTAAGGTTTACAGCAGCCCCAAGAGCTTTGGCAGCCTTAGCCCCACTTTCACAGGAAGAAAACAACATATTGAGAGATGAAACAGCATTGTCAGAGTGTAAACACAGGGTCCTATTTGGAGGTCAGAATGAGACATAACTTCGGTCAGTTCTTAGTCTGCGTCATTAAAGCAGGATTCAAATTATAGCAATTTCACACAGTTATAAAAGTAATTCCATTACTTCCTCTCCTCTTCTTTAATCACAGAGGCTATCTTGTTTCTGTTCAGAGCACAGCACCTGTGGACACCTCAGCAGGGTCAAATCTGCTTCATTCTTCACAGAAAATTGTATGCTGGTGGTGGCCACATTCTCATTAGTTTTAAATAAAGACTAAAACCAGGGGGATGAGGCCAGTACAGATCCAGTGTAGTGAGAATGGCATGATGCAATATCTCTCTGAGGTAAAATTATTCCATTCAGCTATTCACAGAAAATCGTTAAAACTATAAATAAGACTCCAAAGACCAATAAAAGAAGCATGAGGGAAGAGAAAGATAATTCCATATTTACTGTGTCTATATACACATACACATTTATGATCATTGTTTTGGGATTAGGTAAACATTAAGCATCAATTTTGCCAGGTACCATTTAGTGCTCGTAGTTGGACTTTTCTGTAGACCTCACAGGAGAAATAGGTCTTGGCAAGGCAGTTAGAGAGGGAAAGAATAGTAGATTTACAAGTCTTTAAAAATACTAAAGTGTGTTACTAAATGCATTATTATAGGTACTGAGACTAATTCAAGTTCTGCTACAGCCATCAGTTTCAGTGAAGAGATCTCTGTTCACTCGGATTAAGTTTGCCCCAGCAGCAAGATATGTGTGAAACTACAGTGAAACAGATTATAGAACAAGTACTGCTCGATTCACACATGCTAGTCTTCAGTGTCCTCCTAGGGTGCAACCACTGTGTGCTCCACCTGCAGCTACCTGCAATCTCTTCCAATAAAACCTAAGCCATTGCTACAGTTCAGGCTACAGCTGTAGGACCCCTTTTCAAATAGTACCACCCCACGTCTATAAACACACCCTCGAAATTGGGTGCCAGCACTGTTTTTGCAGAATACTACAAAATTTTGCTTGGGAGATGAAACACTGTATCACTACAAACAACGTGTGTTTACAAAGTGAAGTTTTAGAGAACAGAAAAGCCTGGATGCAAAATTTTGTCAACGCATAAATGCCATTCGTGAGTACTTATCCCTGGGCATGTAGTAGATCTACCTGTCACAGGCATTATTCAGCTGCTGGGAAGCATGTGGGCTCTTCCTCAACTTTAGAAATGGTTTGCCCACCAAAAATAGATATCCACAATACTTCACCAAAAGCAACAAACCTTTGTCCCTGAAAAGGCTGTTTACTCTATTATACCAACAATAACTAAGCATGGTATGCTATTATGTTATTAATATATGTTATTAATATATTAACTACATTATTTCAACCCTATCTTCCTCTTTCCACACTACTTCCTCTGCTGCTATCAGCTTGCTTAACTTATTGTAAGATATAAATTCCTTATTATCATTAGTTATGTTTTAGGTACTGTAAACATTTGTAAAGCTAAGCAGTAAGACAAAAATATTATTGTGATATTATTAAAACAAGAACAGGGTGAAACAAACACATGATTATTATGAAAGATACTGGGGTATATTTGCACAACTTGGGTATATTTTTAGGATAATGTGTCTTAGTGACAGAATGTACAAGAGAGGAGGAATTTCTGTGTGTTACACTAAATTATTTAGTTGGCTTTCTAAATATTCTGGACTAAAGTCTTTCTTATAGGGCAGAGAATATATTTTTCCATCCCACGGGTGTACTGTGAGAATTACTCATCTGGTACACAGACAATTCCCAGCAAATAAAAGTGCCACCAGTCATTTTCGGTGTTACCTGTTCCTCACAGCTTCTTTGGCACGACAGCTGACTACAGCCCAGTGGGTGTATCACTAGTTGTTATGGGGATGCCTTTTTTTATTTCTGGACAGGCTATTAAACAAGGAGAGAACAAAAAATTCCTGCATTTTGTGTTCCACTGCAGCTTAGGTTTTACTTGTAGCCTCACTCAGGCTGAAAATGAAAATACTGGCTTGCTGTGAAACTTCTGTCAAGCAATGCTGGCAGAAACAAGGGTTCAGTTTTAAAACCAGAAATATAGGGAAAGTGACTGCCTTTGCTGGCTATCCATTCTTGTTTGCAAACACTTGGTCTGCAGTTAAAACAAGGAAAGACTTTATAATTGGCTAAGGAAAACACAGTAACCTAAGTAAATACATGAAATATCCACACCCATCATATCTCTGGCATTGGTTCTTCAGTTCCCTTCCCTACCAAGCAGTACCAAAGTCCAAGGAGCTAACATCCCTTTAACTCTTAGCCTTCTTCATTTTCCCTCTGCAACCCTATTAATGGTTAATCTATGCTTGGGATGAACTTGGATGACGTGTCTCCAACCCCTATAGGAAGTGCTATCTGATCTGGGCCACCTACCCCTGCAATAGCAATTTATTTTTATTGCTGTCATCAGGCATCCCCCACCCCCCCCCCGCTTCAATCCCAATTTCCACAAGTTCAGCGGAGAGCCAGCAGGAAATGCCTTACTCTCACTGTAAAACTGCCTGTGTGCCACAGCTTTGGAGCAGGCTCCTACCAGAGGCACTGCTGAGACTGTGGCAGTCAAGGACCAGCAGCACTCCAGACACTGGCACAGGGCTCTTGCAATACCAAGGGTGTACCTCAGCACAGGAAGGAAACCCTTTCCTTATTAGTTTAATCCTCAGTTTAATTCTGTCTTCTACCCATCACAAGATCACTTATAGTTGCAGTGCCTTCTAATATTTCTTGGAGGGTTTTTGCTCAAAAAGCTTTTAGAATTAAATTCTCTGCACATTTCTTCACTAAACAAGAGTCTGCTCTGCCATTCTGCATGCAAAGGGTGGGAGTCACTGTCCTCTCTAGCTTCGCACCAGTGACTTTACATACAGCTGAATGATTCTGAATAAACATATGGGACTATAATCATAATGTGTATTACATGTATTTAAGACTGTTGATGTTTTATATCAACTGGTAAGAAGACCATTTTTTTTTAAAGTGTTATATAGATGCTTGACCCAGTTCAGGGTCATTTGTTGGTTACTGAACTGAGGAAGCAGATCCCTGAGCTTTTTCCTTCCCTTGAACTCCAGAAGATGCAGGACTTGCTGGGCTTCAGGAGAACACTCAAGTTCACCCACAGCCAGTGACCTTTGGGGGCTGTATGGCCTTCCTCCCCCTTTCACCTGACTTCTGAGGAAGGACGAACTGAAGTTACACGTTGTTTTAGAGATGACATTCAATGCCCTGAGCAGCACAGCGCATCCCTGACTCCTTCGGCCAGGAGAACTGCCCGGGTGCGCTGGTGGGCAGCTGCCATTTTCCACCCCACAGGCGGCCCTGCAAAGAGATCAGCACGAAATCCTCGGATGTGCCTCTGCAGTTGAGTCTATACCGCCTTAAAATAAAACACGTTGATCAACAAGAATATCCTCCAGGTCTCTTAAAGGATATGGGTTTTAAATGCCCGCGGAAGGAGCCTGTTCCCCCGGCGTGTACTCTGGTGGCACGGCGGGCTCCTCGATGAGGGAAGGCACTCTGCCAGCGGGGCCAGAACTGCCAAGGGCCGAC
This sequence comes from Donacobius atricapilla, assembly GCA_013397315.1. NCBI lineage: Eukaryota > Metazoa > Chordata > Aves > Passeriformes > Mimidae > Donacobius > Donacobius atricapilla. The sequence goes on from WBMY01011673.1 coordinate 1,629,989, forward strand.
GCATTTTCTGTCCCGTTTTTGAGGCCCCGAAGTGTGAGGGAGCCGGAGTCCCTGCTCGCACCTGGAGCTCGGCAGGTCCCCTCGGAAGAGCAGGCAGGCGCTGCTCCCCCTGGCCGCCCTCCACAACCAGGCCGGGGTTTTTAATCCAAGGCCTTCTTGCCGGGAAGGCGGCTGAGCGCAACCGGGCAGGGCAACGGCGGCGGCTGCTCCCCCCGGGCTCGGGGCAAAGCCCGCAGCGATCCCCGCCCTGCCGGGCAGGTCCGCCCGGGCGGCCGCAGGCTGCGGGGAGCTGCGCCGCGGCCTCCCCACGCCCNACCCGCACACGCACAGCCCGAGGATGCCCTTTGCCCGGGGGGGCGAAGCCGGGACACCATCGCGCCGCCGGGAGTGAAGCCACCGCCGTCGCCGTCGCCGGGGCCTCCCGGCCCGCAGCGTGCGGCCGGAGCGGAGACGCCGGCGCTTTCCCTCCGCCCCAGGACGCGCTCCGGGTGGAGGAGGAGGAGGAGGAGGGCGCCGTCTCCGCAGCATCAGCCGCCGCCGCAGCCATGGGAAGGATTTGACAGGGCTCGGAGCGCTCTTGCCGGTGTGTCGGGGCGCGCGTCCCGCCCGCCGCCCCTTGGCGCAGCGGAGGAGAAGGGGGCGACAATGAAGACTTTAGTTTTTTTGAATCACTGAAAAGCCTTAAAAGGAGACTCGGTAAGGAGGAGGAGGAAGGGAAAGGCTGCCCGGGGCAGGACGTGGCTGCGCCCTGAGGAGGGGGGGCTGCGCCCCACCCCGCGGTGGCCGCTGAGGCTCTGCCGGGGCCGGGGGAGGCGGCGGGGGGCGGCGGGGCTGTGCGGCCCCTCATCCCTCCCTCCCTGCCCGCCGGTGGGTGCCCTCCTTTCTGCCGCCTTTCGCCTATAGAAATACATAAATACATCTGTTTTTCCCTTCCCATCCGTCCTGGGAAGCGGAACCGGTGGGGCTGTTCGCCCGTGGTGCTGCGGCGGGGCTTCTCGCAGGATCGCGCTGCATGATCTGCATTGGGAATGAAGGAGAAGACCTTAAATATATAAGTGCGTGTGCCTGTGCACGCACGGTGAAATCGGTGTCAGGCAGTCTCGGTTGAATTTGAGCGCAATTATTATTGTTAAAGCATCAAGATTACCTATATGTGTTTTTGCCCCACTTCTTACTAAGGCTGTTATTTTTTTTTTTAGGGTAACTATTTTCTTAAATGTCATGCATACGCAGATATCCACACTGTACTCTGTGTGTCTGGAACTCCAAGGGTTTAGTTTCAGGCTGGGAACTCCGAGGTGGGCTGGCAATTAAGGACTGCCACAGTTTGACACTTGTTTAGAAATACTGTTGACATATTTTTAAACAACAAAACCCTCAAAAGTTTTTTTTTTGTTGTTATTGTTTTTCTGGCAAAGTAATAATAATCATTAAAAAAGAAACTCCAATGCAAACTGAAACAACCATGTCTGGAGAAGTGCGTTTGAAGCAGTTGGAGCAGTTTATTTTGGATGGGCCAACACAGACTAATGGGCAATGCTTCAGTGTGGAAACCTTGCTGGATATACTCATCTGCCTTTATGATGAATGTAATAATTCCCCTCTGAGAAGAGAGAAGAACATCCTTGAGTATCTGGAGTGGGGTAAGTTTGAATGTGTTTATTTTGTGTACATCCGTCCATGTTCCTGTCTGCTTTGTATAATGTCTCTGTTATTTATGTGTGAGAGGAGATTGTTTATAACTCAGTGTTTTACTGGGAAATGTTGTAAGTTTCACTGTATTTGAACGTGGTGGTGGTGTTAAAAAGAAATCTGTATTGGTTTTTTTTCCTTGAGGTATGCATGTAAAACATGCTTCATATTTTTAATTTTTCTTTTTTGACATGGATCAGGCTCTTGTGTTTGAAGCATATTTGTTTGTCTTTAGGCCCAGCTGTTGAGTTTTGTTTCCTAAAGTTGCTGGCAATATGGAATGGTGAGGGATAAATTCTCTGATGCCTGGGAAAATATCGATGCACAAGCCTCTGATTTGTTTGGCAGTTGAATCTATACTGCTTTAAAATAAAGAAAATCCTTCAGCTTTCTGAAATGAAAGGGGTTTGAAACATCTGTGAAGATGGAGAAGATGACATTCAGTTCTTTAATATAAAATTGTTGCTGACTTAAGTGGATTGTTTTTTTCATCAGTAAAATCAAAGTTGAAAAGCAGAATAAAACTCTGTGTGTCCCTGGCAGACTTTTCATTTTGTGGGAGACAGGGTATTAGTAGATTTTTAAAGGAAAGCAGGTGAATGATATTGTGCCAGTTCTTATTAAGTTGTCACAGAACTGGTTGACTCTTTTTTTTTTTCTTTCTAATTCTCTTTCTTCCTCCTCCTAAACTCAGATGTAAACCTGAAGATGCAGTCTGACATAAGAACCTTGATGAGAATGGTTACTGTATCTGACCTTCAAACTTCAAAGTCATGCTGCACTTCTGCTTTTGCATACAGGACCATTTACCACATTTGCTTTGTAATAAATACATCAGCAGGCTTCCTTTATTAAAAAAAAGCATATTTTTGGAACTCGTAACAGGCATTTGATTAATTAGGTGTTTAAGCTCTTCAAAATGAAGTTGCTGAGGAAAGACATTCTTTTGATAACTGATCTAACAACTTGAGGCTGATATGTGTGTGTTTTATTTTCCTGCTCCTCTCTGTAGTCATACTGACATCTAAAGGACATCTGACTCAGTAATTAAGTTTCTTGTAGTGTTCCTATTGCACTGTTTTTTGTTTTTTATTATCTGGAGGAACAGGCTATAATTAATGCATTCTAGCTAAGGAGGAAATAGTAATTAAAAGTACTTCTGAAGAATCTTCCCTCTAAAACTGTCACTGGCATACAGAAGCTGTGAAAGACTGGGAAAATAGGATGTCTCCAAGGGTATTTTCTATGCAGGAACTTAGTGCAGTTTGCAGTGGATCTAGCCAGCTGATACCCTGTAAATAATAATAATAATAATAATAATAATAATAATAACCACCAAGTTAGCCATATCTAGATGATCAGAGCAACAGTGTGTTTAGGACTCATTGTATGGGGTGCTGGTGCGTTCAGTGGTGGTTGTTTGATGGGTAAATGCATCATTGCAAGGCTCTGACAGTACCTGAAGATTTCTGTAATAAGCTTTCCTGTCTGCTGATGGAAATAATACACTGTTTTGGAAAGGCTGGACTGGAATAAGGTTTCTTGCTGGCCTGTTTTTCCTGCTATTTTTCCACTGTCATGCTCCAACTGTGCCTTAGCAGGATTCTCAGGCATCAGAGAAGACCAGTTGCTCCCATTTCCAGGGCTGAGTTGCCATGGTCCTCTGTCTGCTCCCAGCTCTGCTGACCAGGCTTCCGCCCTGGGAACTTTTTCAGGAGGGTTTGTGAGAGGTGACGTGGAAGAGCCAGCGGTTGCTTGTACCTGCATGTGGAAGTGTCTGTGTGAATGATGCCTTTAATCCTGCAAACACTGCCAGGAGTGTCTCCTCTGAGGGCCAGCCTTCCTGGTGAAACTGGTGGTCTCTGGCATTCCTCTTGGGATCAGGGAATTGGCAAAATCTGGCTCATAGAGAGGTCGGGTACCCTCCAGTGCTCTGGTGCGGTGGTGTTACTGAGGGTAGGTACGCTGTGCTTTGATATAATCGTGACCTCTCATATCTCACTCCCCAGAAGGAGAAACAATGCAAGTGGTTGATTAGAAAGAGGTTATATGTGGTTTTAAAGTCAGAGATGTGCTGAGTAGTGGCAGAAGTGGAAGGCTGGCAGCCAGAAATCATGGACTCTGCCCGCACCTCTCTAAAGGACTCAGTGTTGAAGTGCTTTCAGCTTGTTTTTTTCAGCTTCTCTATTTGAACAGCAGGAAAAATAGCACAGATTTTACACCAGGGAGCCCTGAAAGCTGCATGTGAAGCGCTCTTGGTTTTGAATGTACTGTATAAACTAGTGTGTATTAATTTATTTTTCCAATCAGTGGAATGTGGTCTGGTATATCTACTGGTAGATGTCAGTTGGATGCTGGCATTTTGTGAATTTCTGCCAAACATCCACAGATTTACTCAATTACTATGGAGAGTGCAATCTGAATTTATTGTAACTGGAAAGGGAACTGGTATGTTTGTGTGTTTACAAAATGCAGAGTACAAATTTACTCCTGAGAACTGATTGTCATCCTAAACTGCCTTTTTTTAAAAAATAAAATATTATTTCTAGCAGCAAATAAGATTTATTTATATAGTCTGGTTATTTTAAGAGAAGGCTCATAAACAGCTGTTCAGTCATCACAGACTCCAGTTGAGCAGCAAATAATTTTTTCTTGCTTTTCACCGGCGTAGTTTTGAGGTGTTACTGTTTGGTTTTGTGGAGGGTTTGAGCTGAGGCTGCATTTGTGGATGTGTGTTTTTATATAGACTGTTCTGGGTCTGAGATGTTATCTGCTGTATTTCATCTAAGACTGAACCACAATCTGACTTTTTGGGGGAAAGGTTCACGAGGTATTCTACCATGGAAAAGCTAATGTCTTAATGACAGCCATGTGACTGCTGCTATATTTAGGGGAGCTAAGAAGCTTCATCTTCTAGTACTTAGATCTTTTAGGACTTCTTTATGAACTTGTAATCTAGAAATATAACTTATTTTAAAAATGAATCAGGGTAAAATAATTGAGATTTGAACTAATTTTTCTTATTTTTATTTGATACTGCAAGTTTAACTCAGCAAGTGAAGAAAGTAAGGTCTCTGGAACATGAAGCTGAGTTTTAAATTTTTGCAGGATTTCAATCTTCTTTGGTGATTGAAATGGCAATAGACTGGTTAGAAGTGTCAGGTTAGTTATTGTATGATTTATGAAGCTGCTTTGCTTCTAAAATCCTATCTTTGGCTTTAAGTGAAAAGGCAATTGCATTCCCTATTCTTATACCATATTAGTTTCGTGACTTGTTAATAAGATGATTTGATTTTGTTTATGTTACATAGGTATCTTATATGCTAACACAGCAATGGAAACAATCATTGTGTTTGTGTTCTGAGGGTTAAATCAGGGCACATTTTGAGATAACAGGAAGAAACTGGAACATTTAGATTTGTCTTATTCTATGTATTTGATGCTAGTTTTCATTTTTATCTCTATTGATAGTTGTATTTGTGATTTAGAAAAGGACTTGTCTAATTATAGCAACTGGAGCTTACCAGAAAAAGCTGTTGAGAATTCCAAGCACTTTACTTTTTCTTTTCTACTTGTGTGTGAGTTGCCATGCTGACGCAAGAGTGTAAGGGAGGTAACGACGGCTGATAAGGTGAACTTGAAAGAGAACTATAGTGATAAAAAGAAGCTTTGGAGATGTTTAGGTTCTGGGAAAACTTTCTTTCTAATGGCTCCAGTTTGAATTGATTTTAAAAAGAAACTAGAATAATGTTAATTAGGATCTATTGAAAGAATAGTAGAATAAACCTCAAAATGTGTGGCGGTGAAAGTGAGGGAAGATGGAGGGTACCACCAATACCTTGGTGAGGTCAGTGACTTGATTAAATCTGTGCTTTTGTTGGAAAAATGTAAACTGTCCTTTAGTAAAACTTTCGTTTGGTTGGCTTTGTTCAATTTTTTTTTTTTTTTTTGGTGTGGTTTTTTGTCTTTTTCCTACCGAAGAAAGCTTTGGAAGGTGGATTAAATTGTTCTCATTTTGCCTCTAGTAGAAATGAAATGTGTGGTGTTTATGCAGTGCTGATATGGTCGTACACTAGACTGTCATCATTGGTCTCATACTTCTGTTATTCAGTTGTGCAGCATCTGTTCTGGATATTGAAAATGGTTCTATCACCATACAACCGATTTTTCAAGACAGTTGTAGAGAGGTTGTCTGTATGATCCTTCTGCTGATCTCTTAGTTTTTCTTGTGAAAAAATGGTAAACCTCTTTTTGAGCTAGGTTTGTTTTTGCATATTAGTTGCAAAAGAAAACAAAATCTTGTCTCTAGGCTTCTGCACCTCTTCTTTGTTATTTATCTCTAGATAGGTCCTGAACAAAATCACACTGATTTTCAGCTGTGAGTTGATTATTTTGTTTTTAAAACAGACTGTTAAAAAAACAATTGTTCATTTAGGTCCTATTCTTAGCAGACAGGAAAAGACTTAGTAATTAACTTTTTCAAGTTTTGTTATTTTGGTTTTTTTTAAAGTAGACTTTGGTGCTCAGTACTTTCCAACCTTAGTACTATCTAATCCATTAGAAATACTTTTTTTCCCTCACTAATTACATTCTAAAAGATATCAGCTTCTTTATATTCCTGTTATAAAAATTTGAATACCTCCTGGTTTGACATAAGCAAAACCAGTTATTCAGTTCTTTCTGGGAAAGAATGAGCATCTTGCTTGTCAAGGCCACTTAATGTGCTTAGGCATATTCCTAATTTTAAATGTGAGTTGTTTCATTGCTTGCAGCTGAGCCATGTGAACTGATGGGGCTCCATCAATGTAGAAGACACTGCGGCATTCTTGACACATAAATTTCTGACATTGTTTACGTTAACACTTTACTGCTTATTTTATGTAATCTGTTGTTTCTGCTACACAACTGCAGCCAGCAATTGAATGCTTTTTATTGATTAGAGTGAAAGAAGAAGGTTCTTTGGTGCTCTCAAATAGAAATGACCTTCAAATCTCTATGTTTCAGAATATTGTGTGAACGTCTTTTATACAGATGTAGTTCTACACCAAATTACTTGAAAAAGAAGGAGGCAGTATCTGCAGGAAAATACTTAGAGGAATGCTTGCCCATGCTGGCTTTAATGTTAGGTAGCTCTGTGTTTAAGGTCTGTAGCTTTAAAATTGTGATTTTTTTTTCCTCCCACATTTATTTTGGTTTTGATTCCTTCCTTGAACACAGTAAACCAATTGCTGTAAGTTTATCAACAGTTGTGATGTGATCATATGAGCTGTGAGACTATCCAGTTAATTCTACTTCTTTTTTATTAGTTTCCAGTACAGTGAGGCATTAATCTATTGTGACGTATTTGTTTCTTTGCACATTTTCACTACACTGTTTTTTTTTTTTTTTTAACCCTAATTTTAAGTAGAAATAAGTTTAAAGGGTGTTCTTTTGGGCTGTTTCTGTTCTGTTGGGCAGGGGAAGTTTGGAAGTACTCCAAGGCTGCTTATTTTGGGGCATATTTGGGGTATGTGTCTTCAGGTTGACTGACTTCTGTCAGTAATGTCCTGTTTGTTGTAAAGGAGCCCAGCTTGCATAGATAGAAAGCTAACTAATACTTAGTTTCCGGGAATTTTAAAAATGCCTTTATTCTGTACAGAAATTCCTTGCATGCTCGGATCTAATGGGGACAAATGGAGAAATACAATTATATGAGTTAGTCTGCTCAGTGGGCATTATAAACCTCATGACAACACAATAAATTCCCTGTTACTAGGATATATCATGTTTAAGGGTTAATCCAGTAGGGTTTTTTTATGGTAAGATCATAACTGGTAAATGTACTGCTGAACGTGTATTTGAATTTTTAACCTCTGTGTAGGATGTGAGGCTGTGTGTGTATGTACCTGACTGAACTCCTTGCTTGGCTTTTGGCCCTTCTCTCCTGAACTTTACATTTACATGACTTTACTTTACATGACATTTTTTTATAACCTGCAGCATATTATTATATCACAGTTGACTAAAGTATGGATATTGTGCTCCAAAAGCAATGAGCTTAATTGGTCCAATATAGTCCAAGTCTTAGTGTATATATACATATATATATA
>WBMY01011673.1:1637811-1743276 GCA_013397315.1 Donacobius atricapilla
GTATCCTTTTTCTGCAAAGACAGGGAGAAGCTACCTTTCTTTTTGAAGCTCTACCTTACAGCCATAGATCAGTGTTTGAATCCTGAACAGCAGCAGCAAATAACAGTAATTTCACTACTGAGTCATACCTGTGGCTGGAGAGACCAGTGTTGTTTTGAAATTTTCTTACAAATAAATTGCAAATACAGGATTTCGAGATACAAATTTGGTGTAGGCTACTATCCTGGAAATCATTTTCCCCATATTATTTTCTGAAAGTGAACTGTAATAAATTATCCTACATGTGTCTTTGAAAAATATTAAACTATTCTTAGCATCCCTAATTGCTTTTATCCTGTAAAAAAATTAGTTTCCATCTGAGCAGAAAAGTTCCAGAAGCAATTACATCCTGCTGCCAAGCTCTAAAACCTGACTAAAAAAGCTATAGTGGATAGCTGAGGCAGGATTGAAAGAAAAGGTCGGTTTCTAGACTCCTAAGTTTTTTATCTTTTGGCAAAGCAAGCATTCCTTCCATAAGCATTTGTACTTGTTTAATTTGATTTTCTTTTTCTGGCTGAACAACTGGAATATTTTGTTCTACTCTGGTCTAACTTACCCAACACGTTATTTTTCTAAAATCCTCATTAAGCTTGGGAATGCCACTAATGTGGACCAAAATCTTTTAAAAATGCAAGTGATTTAGGTCAGTCATGTGCAATCTTTTGTTAACGACAAGATTTTTATTTCAAAAAGTTTAAACATGACATTGGGCTTAATAATAACTGCAAAAATCTTCTATTCAGATAGGTCAGTTTGCTTTATTTCTAGTAATACAGCCTAATTAGGTTTACTAGTGGTCACCATGGATAAAATCCACATGAGGTATATCCAGACTCCTATGACATTGTGTTTTGTAATTCTTCCTTATCCGTATCCAGTTTGATTTAATTTAGTTTTGTTCCACAATTTCGCAGATTTCTTTTGCTCTTAGGGATCAGCTTCTCAGTGCACCTTTTCCTGGCAACTTTTTGAAAAGCTTTTCACGAGGACCTTGTAGATGTTACAAACTGTGGTAGTTTTGTAGGCCATTTTGAGGGAAAAAAAAGTATTTTGTTCAGCAACTTAGTAGAAATGTATGCGCTTTTTTTTTGTGCCATTCTAAGTGGGAGAGGAAAAAGCATTTGTAGATGTTAATAACAGTAATTGCATTTCTTTCAAATGTTGTGGGATTAAAACAGCAATGCTGCTTTGGTCTTTTGTTCAGTTTCCTTTCAATACCAGTTTGAGGCTTGGCGGAGGATGTGGTGGAGGGCCCACGGGTCTCTGAGTCCTTTCTCTTTTCCTTTCTCTGTGGTTTTCCATAATGTTATTCCAAAGCAACTTACCTTCTCAACTGAGGCCTCGTGCATTTCTTCAGTGCCTCCATTCTGTTGTTTTTCATCCCATCTAAATCTCCGCTTGTGTTTCTAATATGATGTGGATATCCATGTGTCAGTCTGATCTTCCCATGGTCAGAATCTTGGTTTCTGGATTTGGATTGGTATTTTTTCTTTGTTTTTCCCTAGTCATACCCAAGCTTGCATGATTTTCTTGGCCAGATTCATAATATAAAGATTGTGACTGGAGAATGGTAGCAAAAAGTTGTCACCTGTGTGAAAAATACACACAGGTCTTACCCACACGTGCAATGTTTTCCTGTAAATACCCTGTTCCTTTCTTATTAGATCACTTGATTTACTATCATTGATCATTTTGCCTTGTTAGCTTTAGTAGAAAAGCTTGGGCTGTTTGTTCTGGCTATAAGAAGCTGTGATCTGTTTTACTCCTGTGGTTTAAAAAGGATGAAACTTAAGTGAGAATATAGCTTTATCCTTTTAATACCTGAAACTAAAATAAAAAAGTGATAGGAAGGGTGGCAATTACTTTTTTCTGCCCTGTGGTTTAAGAAATGTCATTTGTGTTATGGGGACACCAGAGTCTCAAGGTATTTCCTGCTCTTGCTCATTAAAGTTCTTTCACCTTTACCATGCTGCCTTTTGTAAATAAAGGACTGTGTTGTCTGAATGTTTTGCAGGACACATAGTAACAAGAGGAGGAGGAGGAAATAGAAGTCCCATTTTGATTGCAACTCGCTGGTTTTATCTTGGGTGGGGGCTGACTTGAAGGTGTCTTAAAGCTGGCTAAATCCCCTGGTCTTTGTTTTGCTGGTGCTTGTGTGGGCACAGGGACACAATCCAGTTAACAAGCAGCCTGCAAAAGCACGTTGAAACCTGTCAATATGGTTCTGTGAAGATGCTGTAGTGGTGTTTGTGTAAAACAAAGCGGCTAGGGTTGTGACAGCCCAGACTTCTATGGCTTCACCCACTACAGCTCCTGTGCTCCAGGCTGGCTGCCTCTCAGTTTTCCTCTAGCATACAAGGGAGCTACAATTTTGCAACGAATTTTGAGGCTACTGGCTTCTTTTCATGGGGATTTGGCGTAGAAATTCAGTGAGCCTCATTTTTTTTTTTTTTTTTCTGTAACAGTATCCAAAACTTTTATTTTTGCAATGAGAAAGTTTCTAATATTGAAGAGGGATCGTCAAAATAACTGTTTGATTTTGATGATAATGGTAATTCCTTGCAAAAAGAAAGTCTTGGTCTTGTGTGTTCTGTGGTATTTGGCAGAGTATCACTCAGTGTCTTTACACTGTTTTTGTTGTGTACTTTGTAACTGAAAGACAAGGATTCTTATGTTAACACACTTGGAATAGTTTCTATTTCCCCCAACTTTTAGAAAACACATGATGTACTATTTTGTGATTATTAAAAAAGATCCTTTTATAATTTTGATAGGGACTGACACAAAAGAGACTTGTTTTCTCTCTCAACTGATATGTTAGAGGAAATTATAGAAACTGCTTCCTATGCAAACAGAAACATGCAGAGAAAACCATTATCATTTTGCTGTTGTGTTATTCCACATCCGATATTGACTATTTTCACCTTCACAGCAAGTAGCCACTTTTGGCTAACAAAAGATGTACTTCTAAATTTCTGCATATTTATAAAAATCATAATTTAATTCTTGAAATTAAATTAGTCAAGTGGTTTTTTTCTGGATCTAAGTAGACTGGCTAAAAATGTACTTTCTATGCCCTTATATGTTACTGTTTTTTCTGAAAATAAGGGATGACTTAATGTCTCCATTGGTAATAATTCACACTCTGAAAATGCGAACACTACTGAGAGTTAAGATTACCAAGAAAAAGTGGTATACAATGTGTATTACCCCAGCTGGTGTGTATTATTTCATTAACTTGTTTTTTGGTTTACTTTATCCTTGACTAACACCGACTTCAGAGAAAATGATCTGGGAACCAGTTGACTTTGGTGCTGTAGCTTCTTAGCTACTTCAGTGAGTATCTGTGCAGTTACACTGCTGAGTATAGGCTGCAGCAGCTCATGGTAACACCTGAAAAGTCTCTTCCTGGCTGATTTAGCAGAGATATCATCTGATCTTATCAGTAGTGATAAAGTGCTTACTAGTGCTTAAACTTTCTGGGCGAGAGAAAATGTGCAGCAGTGGCAAGGAGCTGATGGTTGGCTATCTAGCTATACTCTTCTTGAATTTTTTTCATTCTTCTTCTTCAAAGCTAAGGTCATTTAATGGAATTTGCATTACTTACTGACAATATTACATTCACTTCATGGCCCTTGGCACTACCAATAGGAGGGAATCTCGTCCAATAAAGTCTTGATATTAGTACTTAAAATTTTGCTTTAATTTCACCATTAAGTTTTCTTGATAAGGAAACAAACCAGTGTGAAGAGGTTTTGCTTTATCTTGGTCATGTAGTTCATGTTGTCAGTAAATGTATTCAACCGTGTGTAAAATCATAATTACAAAAGTTTCTACGTGATATGTTGCTGGCCATTGATTGGTTCTAAGGCCTCAATGCATTCAGCTCTTAACCAGACTGAATTTGTGGCACTAAAATCTTTTTGTTCATATCAAAGTGTCATATGATTATTCAAAACTTGAATGATTTTATTTCATTTGACCTTGTCATTTTTCCCCCCCCCCTCCATCTGCCTTAATTAGGAAGTAGATTTTTTATTGCTAATTCTTACTGATGACAGGTCATGATCAGCAAAATGAAATTTTACAATTAAAAACCTAGCCATTAAGCATATATAATTATGTCTCTAAAAGAAAGTTCCTTGTCTCATTTCGTTCACGTCAGAGAGGGTTTCTATCTTTCAGGGATTTCCTTTTTTTTTTTTTTTTTCCTTTTCCAGTTAAAGGAAACCATTTTCTCTAATATGTCACTGTCAGATGAGGTTGGATCAAATTAATTCATGTGTTTGGGGCAGTATTTTCTTTAGTAGTTTTGATGTTATCCTACTGATTCTTAAAGCTTTATAACTGCTAGATTTGCTCAGCACTTTTGTTAGCATTAAGCTGTCATTTGTTACTGCTTTTACTTTAGATTTTCAGCCTCTCTCAGACACCTTCTCCAGCTCTCTGTGCTCTGTCCCTGGCATGTGAAATCGCTCTTACAGTGACAGGGTGCAAAGGTCATTCTTAGCATGGTTCCAGCATCAGGGGTACAAATCCGTTTCCTATGGGAAGCATCAGAGGAAGTTTGCGGGAGATGGAAGATGGTAAATTAAGTCATTTTGGCAAAGCTACAAGGATTTCTTCTTGGTATGCTGATCATTGTTTTTAATAGTGACCAGCATACCCCCCACACACACCCTCCTAAGAGCTTGTGGCAGAATTTTCATTACCTTCAAGAGAAGCAGGGTCAAACTACATCTTTGAATTAAGCATAATAACTTATCACAGGGGCTTGGGGGCTTTTGTGTGTGTGTTTGTAAAACACAGCGCAGAAGAGCTGCATTGCTACTACCTAATGTCCCTTCTCAGAGTATTCCCATCAGACAGGAGTATTTGAAGTCTGTAAATGTGCTTCTTGGTGACATTTTCAGACTCACAATTTAAACAGAAGCCTTGACAAATAAGCCCAGATTCTCTTCTCTCTCTTTGCCTTAGTGTCTGTCTCATACCATATTTTTCTATGCCAGGTGCTTAAAAACCTAGGTGCTATTTTCCCTGGTACCTTTTTCTTTTTGAGAGAAAAACAGCCTCTCCACTGAAAGGCCATTTCCCAGGTGGTGTGTCAAGATTTGAGAAGGTTTAGACATCTGAATGGAGATAGATTCATCACGTGGGAGGCATTGACTTTAATAGCTATGAGCCAAAATTGTTACGTCTGTCTGGTCAGAAGAAGAAGCCTAATTTTGCTCTCAGTTACTGGAGATAAGCATGATGGTAATTCACTGATGCCCTCAGGATACTAAAGCACTTCATATTTGCTACTGAGCTTCTAAGGAAAGCCAAACTATTTGAGAGCATTAACTGGTTAAGTATTTAAAACTATACTTCAATTACTGTAGCTTTTTCTAGATGTCAAGAGAGAATATTTTCTTTATTTTGCTTCACTTTTTGATAGTATGCTTTTAAAATGTATGCTTATTTCCTGGTTGTGAGGGTTGTAAATATACTTTTTTTTCTTTCAATTACTTTCCTGGTGAGAAAATAATTTACAGTAATATTGGATAGTTGCATATATTGCCTTGAAAACCTGTTTGAGAAAAGTATGTAGTCATTGGTGTATGAAATATCACCAAGAAATGGAGGCACAGCTGTGAGTTGTGAAGGTGATTTAAAAATTCAGTGGAAAATCAGTTTCTAGGACCCAGGTTTATGTTTATATTCCTTCCAATTTGATGTTTTTTCTTGAAAGTTTTTTGAAATGTTTGTTGTGGAAGTTCCTGAAGGTGTGGGCGGCTTGTAACTTCTGTATGTTTAAGGGCTTTATTTATTTGCTTAAATTTCCAGTGCACTGTTTGGGTACCCTTTCTAATTTTATTTCTGTGATCTTGTTGCTGTGATGTTCTCTTTCCTCCCTCTCCTGTACCTTCAGCATTGTACAATTTGAAGCAGTGGCAATTGTTTTATTTCTCAGAAGGGAAATGCTCTTTTCTGCAGTGGTCAGGTGGATGCTTGCCAGAATTGTGTTTTGAGCAACTGTTTATGTGTGTTGAACTTGGACCTCTATAAAAATTAATCTCCTTGTGACTCATAGGGTGGTTTGTTAGTACCTCACCTTTTCAAAAGTCTTTCCTGCGGCCCCATGATATTCATGCCGCAGGCATTTCAGAGAAGTTTTCCTGGAATGTCATAATGTCTTACATGGATTGAAATGCATACATTTAAATCTTGTCTCATATTTCCTGTTTATGGAATAGGTTTGCACTGTCTGCTGCTGCATGTTAGGATTTAGCTTGAGAGGACTTGGAGGAATACTGATGGTTGTGGTGTTGGAGCAAGTAACTGTCAGGCTACAAATTCTGATTATTGCTACACTAGAAATTTAACCCATGAAACTTCATATGCTTCCAGGAAGTCAAATATGTCAACAGAGATAACCAGAAACTCTTCAAGTATTATCTCTAACTAATGCTGGGCATTACCTCCTGGAAAGCTGTGTCTGCATAGACGTTGCTCAAAAAAGTTTTAATTGAAGGTTGAGGCACGTTCTCTTAAAACCTTGTGCATAATCATCAGTTTAGGTGAAAAAGACGGTATAGGTAGGCAGTTTCATAATACTATCACTTCTGCGGATCAGGAAATTCCCCCTTTCTACCCATCCTTTTTTTCTGCCTGGTGCATCTGAATATCTGCTTCCTGCCTGTTACCACTGGCACGAGCTGCCCTGTGAGGAACTGATTTTAAAGTAACCGTGCTAAGTAAAAGTCAGGTTTCCATCCAGAATGGATACTCTGCATTTTTTATTAACTTCATTTTGGTGTTTACTGCTTAAGAACTTCTGAGCACATTCTGTAGGGTGCCTGGAGGTTGGTTAGTGGTCAGTCTGTTTTTACAGCAACTTAGTTGTGACATACCAGAAGAGAAATGTGGATTTTTTTCTTTTTTATATGCAAAAGAAAAATTCAAGAACTATTTATGACCTGTTACTTTGCAGATAGCAACTCTTTCTGAGGCACGGTGTAATTTATGTAGTACATAATGCTTTGCATCAGAAGTTATTTATGGGGCAGTTTGTTTAATAAGGATATTTCTGAGTGATTTTGCTGCCTCATTATAATTTGCATTTACTTTGTGTTTCATTTGTGCAAAAACATTTTGTACAAATTGGTGTAATTTGTCTTTTTGCTCTGCCAGGTTCAAATGCAAAAGTTCTTCAAGTGTCCCAAGGTAGCTATTTATGATATTTATGAATAGAGGAATTGGAGCTGACGTTGAGTCTCTGAGTTCTTCAGAGAAAGTATGGCAAGGGTTGGAGTTTGACTTCCATGGCCTTCTGCCATAGCCAGCTCTTGTACATACTTTTGGATGAGGGGAAGGAATAACTATTCCTCTGCTCTGCTGTTGCACATTTAATATTCCTAAAATGACAGTGATTTAGGGTTCTTATTCTTGATGTGGCACAGCAGGACTTCAGAAACTTGCCTCCTTTCTTTTGCAGGTGTGGAAGGTCACCAATGAATTGGTGCCTTGACGTGGTAGGCTTACTAAAATGAGTTTGTTTTCTTACTAGTCTGTGGGCAGTGGAATTCGGGGTTTTAGTCCAGTCTTGGCTTCATTAGCACATGGATAAAAAGAGTAACTTTTAATGAATTCTTCGATTGCTTAAAGGGAGCTGTCTTGAAAAAAATTATTAATAAATACTAGACTTCAGCCCGACCACATGACATTTGAAATTATGTCAGTCATTCACACCTGTGTAAAATCAAAGACAGAACAGTAGTGGGTTTTAAAATTTGTTTTGTTTTGTTTGTCTGTATGGAACAGTGACATCTGAATGAAGTGCAAGCTAGTGGAAAACCAGATCCTACATCAGTATTTGCTCTGGAAAGCTGCACTAGCTCATTTGTGGTTTTCCTGCTTGCAAATAATGTAGTTACTCCACCTCCTGCTGAATGTTTTTATTCATTATGTGATTCTGCTGATGAATGTCTCTGATTCTCTGAACTATATTAAGGAAGAATATAGAGCAAGTTACTTATATTGGTGATTTCTTAAGTTAAATCCCAAACTGCAAAGAAGAATTTAATGTTCTCTTGGAGGGTCTTGAGTTTTTTTCCACTTCTCTTCTTAATTCTATGTAACAGAGGAAGGTTTCTTTTACGTAGGTTAGTATAGTAAGTCACGTCCATTTTTGTGAGTTCAGTGCTGTAGTCGGTGAGCTGCAGATTAAATGGAGAGTAATTCCTTCACTCATCCCTTTGAATGCTTTTCCTCTCTTGCTTTTGTGCCTTTAACTGGTGACTATGACTGGATGGCCAGACACAAAAATCTCCAAGACTTTGTTAGCACAGTCAACATCTTTGTTTTAAGGTACTTTTCTGCACCAGGCATGATAATAATTTTCCTGTGGGTTGGTTTAATTCCTCAAAAATGTTACTGCAGATGGTTGCACTGGAAAAGAAGAGGCATGTTTCTTTCTTGTGATTTTATTAACTGCATACAGTGCATAATTTTGGAGCTTTTTAGCTGAGACGAGTAGTTGGGATTTGAAACTTGAAGTAATGCATTTTTTTTTTCCAATGTTGCTTGCAGTGTTGGGAGAAAGACAAACACAAGAAAAGTCAACGTGATTATTTTTTCTTCCGTTTTCTTTCAAGCCTGGTAGCTTCAGGAAGGAAGCTTTACCATGAAAAGAGATGTTGATGTGTTACCATTGCATTGGTTCTGCAGAGCAGTGACCTTCTGGTCATGTTGAGGGCACTGGCCTCTGCTTAGCTCCTGCACAAGTGCAGAACAAATAAATGGTGGTTCAGAGCTGCCTTCCCACGTTTGCTGAGAGTTCTGACTCATCCTTAAAACATAGCATTGTGTCCTGAACTGGCCATGAACCTTAAAGCCTCTGCTCCCCTGAGATACATATCTTGCTTTTGAGTGGTTTCTACTTGACAATAGGACAGGTGGGACCAAATCTTGCTATCTAATTCTCAGAATTATTCCAAGTGTGTTGTACATTCAGTATGAGTTAAGCAATGTACAAGGATTATCTTTGAGCTGTTTAGCCTGAGATACTATTTCTCCTTGATTCAGATTTCTGAATTTGAGGAGTTTGCGTCATACATGAAAGCGTCCCCACTGTCTGGCAGATGTCTTGATCTCAGGCATCTCTGTTGAGATCAGAAGCCAGTCCTACTGGTCATTTGGAAATGCAAGGCCTAAGTAATGCCTATGTTCTGCTTTTTTATTTTGTATCTGCTGAGGTTTTGAATCCTTCCACACTCGCTGGATGTTGAGCATTTTTTGTGCTATTTCAGTGATAAAGATTTACAGTGCGGCTCCACAGTTTGACATCTGCACGCCTGCAGGGAGTGAACTGATTGTTGGGTGAGGTATGTGTGCAGTTGCAGCAAGACTGACTTTAGAAGTGAACAAGATGTATTGTGTAACTGTACCTTGTTGAGAGGACAGGATATTTTTATTCATCTTTCCCAGTCACACAACACCAAATTTTAATGGTTTGAGAACGGAGCAAGGGATGGCAATGTTGGTGTCATGAAGAAATTTATATTATGTTGTTTGTGTATCTATAAAGTAATTTGGCTGCATAATGCTTGAGCTAATTCTGGGTTTGCTTGAAAGCTCAGAGAATTCCCCCTAGTCTGAAACAAAGGATATATTTGAGTGTCATTTACAGTTTTAGCCAAAATATTTCTTTCTGTATGATGGTGATGTTTTCCCTGCCTGTTCCCCACTGTGACCTGTTCTGCATATGCCATAGGACAGTAGGTCTCTGGAAACTTAAGTCATATTTTGTTGGGGACTAAGCTGTCAAAGTAAGCAGTTACTTAGTGGATGAATTTGTGGTTTGCTGGAAAGGAAAATGTTTGGGTTTTTTTTTTCACAAGGGAATTGAATGATGCTATGGAGAATTTTATTCTCTTGCTGGCTGCTACAGAGGTTTGTTTTTTTTTTTTATGTGATGCTGGATATTAACCACATATTTTGTATGTGGCCAGTATTGTGCATTCATCACCATATGCATCAGTTAGTTGACTTCCTGTGGTTTGATATGAAGAGATACTGAGAACTCTCAGCTGTCACTGAAATCAGTTAGAGCTGTTTTAAACTCTAAAGCTCTATATAGTGCTATGTGCTCTGTAAAGTTCATATATGGATTTCTAAATTTACCAGCTAATATTGGATGACTTACTCTTCCCTTAGTTTTTAATGTGCCAATTCCTCTTCTCATAAAGGCCAGATGACTTCTCTTCAAGGGTTGTTTTGAAAGGCAGTATATTTAGGATCTTGCCATTGAATACATTTAACAGTTTTTGTGAGAAGTCACAAGTCTTGTTGCACAATAAATAAGATGGACTGTTTTCAGGAACGACCTGAATATATCTTATCTGAATATTGGAAGAGGTGCAGACTGTTGTCATTTGTCTGTCTGTGCCCTTCAGTTTTTCACCAGCCCAAACTTTAATCTCCTTCAGCATTGATCTCTTAGCCCATTCCTGTTGTTTTGTTTTTTTTCTTTTTTTTTCTTTTGGCACATATTTGTCCAGTGCCAGTTTCATTCCAATGGATTGTCTTTTACTTTAACAGATTATTCTGTTAATTGCACATTACAAGGCATGTATAGTTACTTCATTTATTATTGCAGCTGTAGTTGATCTGAACATAGCTGATACTGTTTTGGAAGACAAATTCTGTTTTGGAAGAGAGGAGTAGAATTTTTCTGAATTAAAATGAGGTGTCATGGAGCTACTGGTAGATGCGGAAAGGGAAAAATCTTTATAAAAGAAGTGGTGACAAGTTGCATTTGGCTTCGTCTCAGTGTCACTATGATTTGTAGAAAGCTAAGGAGGGGGCGTGCTGTGCTTAAAATAAGATTGTCTGTGTGTTAAAGAAGTAAGAGCGCTTTAGAGCACATGTTCAGGATTCCCGTAGATTCAGTGAGAGTGTGTAAATGTATTCAAAGGCATCCAGAGAGGGTTCCTGTCTGCCTGAATTCGAGGCTTTCTGGCATGTGCTTTCTCAGCCTTTAGGGGAGCACAGTTCAGCTTTTGCGTGGTGCGCCTGTCAGTTTGCCTCCTAAGGTTTGGGGTTGATGCTGTTATATCTTGAACACCCAAAGGTGACTCTAAAGCCATAGTTCAAAGTATTTTTCTCCTTGTTTATTTGAGGGAGGGGTTATTGCAGGGAAGCTACAGCTGCATCATGTTTCAGTGTTTAAATGTACCTCAGCAGCAGGGAAGGAAGGAAGGCAGTGTTTCAGTTCCAGCTCCAGTCACTTGTGGCTAGACCACAGCATCCAGGCTCCGAGATAAAGGACATTCTGTATTGCTCCTGCTTCACCATTTTTGGGAAAAGAGCACTATGTTTTCTTTCTCCTGTGGTTGGCTTTGTAGTAGGAACATTCTTTTCCAAATGTTAAATTAAGAAGCAGCATAACACCAATTGTCTTTCCAAAATCCAAGGTTTTGCCTTTTATTCTTTCCTCTTTTAAAACCTAACTGCTACAGAATAAAAATAAAGCAAGCTGCTTTTCAGTTAATCATATATTTAAAGGTGCACCACTGTCATTGTGCTTTGTATGTGGTGTAGGAAAATCTTTCCTTTAGACAGAGACGTGGGCATTTTGGGCCCTTTTTCTCTGTCTTGGTGGATGCACTTCTAGCCCTGGTACACTTGCTTAAATTCACACAGTGCAGAGTAGAGAAAGAAAGCCTTCAGAGGTGACAGAGAGAATACCTTCAATAATGTCCAAATCCTTAATCCTTACCTCCATGCTCTTTGGGGAAAGGAAACAAACAGGATACAGGTTATGCTTTCAACAGTGTTCCCATGTCACTCTTCATCAGTACTGTCTTACGTGAAGTTTTCTTTGCCCCTGATGAGTCATTACCATTGTCTTTTTCAGACCCTAAGCTTGGAAGCTTGTACATCCCACTCCTTGCACTAGATTTGAGATCTCATAGGGTAAAAACTTTCTTTTAAGCACATTAAAAAAAGATAGGGCCTTCATGCTGGTGTTGGGTCCTCTATCCACGAAGTTCCTGGCAGTCTGTATTCAATGTGGAAGTACTGTTGTCCCATAAACACAGGTGGTTATGGTGTAATTATAGAGGTGGCAAAAAGGTGACTGGATTTGGCTAGTTTGTGCAGAATGATGCAAATCATGTGGCAGATGTAGGTAGAGAAACTCAAGACGGGTTTTATGAGCAAATGAATATGATTTTTCTGAACATATTTTCTGACTACTTTCTTAAAAGTAGTCTGGAACCTGGAAAAGCAATACTTCCATTCAGACAGTAGATTTGCAGGGTCATAGGGAAGTTGTCTACATGACCTTCTTAATGATGGTCTTTGAATTTTGAGGGGCTAGTTTTTTTCGTATCAAGGTTATCTAATATGGAAAGGAATTGGCACAGTCTTATATTTTATTTCTGCAGTGTTTTGTGGCAGTATCAGTTCCCATGTTTGATTCTAATCATATTCCTGATAGTTACTATCTCCATTCTTTAGGTGCAGAATGTGGGCGGCAGTTGATAAGCGCTTCTCAGGAGTTCTGGGACTTCCTTAATCTCAGAACTGTAGTATGTGATGGGCTTTGGAGAATTTATGTAAAATATAATGTGTAATATTGAAAGCCATAAATTTAAGAACTTAACCTGTATCTCTGTCTTACCTTTCTCTGTTGATAGGCTTGGAGGCACAAAGGATCTGTAGAACCACTGAAATTTTTGCAGTTACCAGTGAGTGATGCTCAGAGCAAACAGTGGGAGGCCAGGTCATAGTCTCTGTACCCCAGGTCCATGGGAGAATTGAACAAGATGCATACGGAAGGGCTAGGCCTGTGTTGTTCATCAGAGCAGTTTAATTTTTTTAACCTGCACAAAAGTCATCTTTTAATCAGAGGTTTATAAGGAATGTTGAGCATTGTTGCTGCTCCCTTAGTTCTGTGAGAAGGATCTACCCAACAAATATACCCATGCTTACTGCCCTGAGTGAAGGTATCTAGCCTATCTATATTTTGTTTATGGGATTTGTTTTTTTTGCTGGCTATGAGCCTATTTCTGGTAAATATATGAGAAGTGGAACAGGGACAGAATCCAAAAGGAATCTGAAATGGTTCAAGTGTCTTGGCACATCTTTTAGAGGATGGTCTGTGTCATGTTCTGATGTATGCAGATGAAGTCAATGTTTGTAACTATTGTGAACTTCCTAACTGATTTTTATTTGTGAGGAAACAGTAAATCTTGCACTGAAAGGAATCCTTCAAGTTGAAAATTTCTGTTCTTAAGAACAAAAGCAAAATCTTCCTAATCATGCTTTGCTGTTATCAACAAGCTGTCTGAGGTATTCACCTCATTTTTGACTTCTGAAGCAAGGGCAAATTGCAGCCTTTCTTCTGTGCTGTCTTCACTGTTGATCTCATGCAGTTGGAACAATGTGATGCAGTGATTGTGTCCATGTTGATATTTGAGAAACAAAATATTGTTTTAAGGAGCATCTATGAAATTTGATTCTTTCAAATTCTAAATATACGAAGTTTTTGAAAAACAATGGAAATGTCAATTGCCATGCGGTAGAGAAGCAGTGATCTGTGTTTTTTTTGATTGAATTTATTCTAGCTCTTGTCTACATGCAAAGGGCAGTTACTTCACTAGACTTATATAGAACTTCTGGGTTTAGCAAATACTGAGTCATTGCCTAGTTAATAATATTTACAAGTGACTGTGCATGCTCAGATATGACTACAGTATCATGCAAAGTGTGTTAACTAAATGAAACATTTTTTAATTGTTTCTAAGATAAATTGGTCTTTTCTAGCTGCTTTAACAAATACATGATTTTTCTGTTACATGTAGCCACTTTCTAATGAAACAGCTGAAGAAATTGAGGTTTTAGTTTTTTTTATTTAGAAATCTTTTGGGCATGTACAGATAGATGGATAGTTATGTGAGAACAAAGCATAGTCCAAAATAAAAATAAAGTGCTTAAATGCGAAAAATAGATTATTAGTTATTAAGTAAGACTTCATATAGTAATGTCTGCTGATCTGCTGTTCATTCAGGTAAAATGGGATTTTCACTCTTTTAAAATCAGATATACATTTAAGACAGACTATCAGCTGGGTTTTCTTATATGTTTTCTTGTTTCATTATTTCTGAAGGATTGCTATCAAAAATTCTGTAAAGAATTTTTGTGAATTAAAATCTGGATCACTTATGAATATATTTTGGTATTGGAGATTAAAGTGTGGATAAAAAACTGGAGGAAGATATCGGAATGCTAAATATATATATATTATTTTTAGTTCAGAAAAGCTATTCCATAGTGGTGAAATTTAACTCCAAATGCTTGATGTTCCTGATTAGTTTCCTTTTCAGGAAGGCATGGCCATGCTTAATTTGGTTTCTGGAGTTATTCTTGCATTGTAAAAGGGATGCTAGAGGCACAGCTTTCCATAAACAGATTGCAGCCGCTTGGAATTTGATGGTGGGGGTCCAGATAGGAAGTAATTAAATGTTTTAGGTTTCACTCACTTGGGTTCATTTTAATGGGTGTCTTTGGTTTTGGAAGCCTGGCCCACAGCATCAATAGGTAATATTGAATGAATGGCTATTTCCAGAGAGAGAAAAGAGTGGGAGTTTTTGGTAGTGGTATGATGTTTGATGAGCCTAATGTAAAGGAAACTGAAGTGCCTGCCCACTGACCTTATTTTCTAAATCAAAGCTAATGCTAATGTAAGGTCAATAAAGACACCAAATGGCTGGGCTTTCTTTCACAAATCCTGTTTGCATATTGTGATGGATGCACGTTTTTACACTGCAGTATGGCAAAGCCTTTATTTCAATTCTCTTCTATTTATTGTATATATTAGAGAGGGCTCATGGTGGTCTGCTCCCCATGGCTGTAGGGCAATCCCAACACCTCCTCCCTTCTTCCTTCCCGACCCAGGTGCTGGAAGGGCTGTTTCTCTCTTTTTTTTTCCACTCACTTCTCTCTGAATTTGTGTTTTGCCCTTCTGTTGCACACTTCTCCTCAGGTGCCACTGCCACTGTGGCTGAGGGGCTGGGCGGTGCCCCCACTCCCGACCCCACCTCACAGGCACCCAATGCTCCTTAATACGTGAAAATGGTAAGAAGCGGTCAAGAATCCAGGTTAAAGTTGGTTTTGTTACATTGGATTAATGATCCCTTCGTAAATTTGTAATTAGGCAAGCAGAAGAGTGTAGGTCACGATGACTAGCACTGAAATTACCTGGTGTTAAATTATCTGCATTCCCCAGAGCCCTGTTTCTTGGCCCACAGCACAGCAAAACTAGAATTGTAATTGGATGTAGGATTGTAACAAAATTTATCTTAAGAATTCAGGCAACTGGAAGATTTTTTTTCCCCTCTCTCCTTATGATGCCTTACAGTTCTAGCTGAAAATTGTTGATCTGTTGTGGCATCAACTTTGAAGCTTTAGGTCTTAGGTAATTACATATTAAGATTAAAGTTTATCATCGTTCCTTTCAGCTTGACAGAGTGAGAGTATGAAAGTTAATTTTTAGGGCTATGAATGGGCTTCACTTTGCCACACTGAGCTGAAATCTGTCCAGTACAAAGGTCTGATGTTGAGTCCAGGCCCTGGCACCCTTCTGTTCGCTTTGCTGTCCTTTCTTCAGAGGAGGTAAACAGCCTTTCTGCAGGGGGGATTTACCCAGTACTGGCAGTCACCAAACACTGTCCCTTCTCCACGTGCAAGTTCAAACAATCTGCCACTGTCACCTCCACTCCTGCAGGCGCAGGGCGGTCCTGGGGATGAGGCTTCCCTGGCTCCTGGTGCTTGGATGGGTTTGTTATATCCAGTTACGCTCTCAGATGCACCTGTCTGGTCCCTGCTGCTGGCAGGGCCGGCGTCTGGAGAGCTGCTTTGCTATGCCCTGGATTTGTGTCAAGCAATACAACCAATAGTGTTCAGAGGCTGTCTTCTGTCTGGCCCAGGCAGCACCTGATGACTCTGAATCCGAGCAGTCATGAAGTGCAGAGCCATTTTCATCCTCTGCGTCCCTTTATGGGTGTCCTGCTGATAAACGGCAACAGCAGAGGAAATATTAAGCCAACCATACTACCTCTAGGACCATTTGCATGTTTGTCAGACTTTTTTCCTGACTGTTACCCAGACATAAATAGTTTTTCTAACCTGGTATTTATGGTACAGAAGTAACTTAAAATTTAGGATGGTATGTGTGGATTTTTGATCAGCTTTAAATTTTTCAGGCCTGTTTTGGAGTTTTTCGTGTGACCAGTTTGAGACCAAAGAATAGTTCTGATAGGTGTTAAGTAACTACCAGACCATTTCCTGTTTTTTCTGTGAAGTATGTCAGCTGTATTTAAATCCCTTCAGGGCCAAATTTTGGCATGTGAATTCTGTTACTGGTTTGCCCACAAATTAGTCAAAATTAGCTTGCAGTGGCTGTGGTAGAAGTTAATCTTTTTTCATTGGGAGCAAAGTACATAGACTATAAAACAACAACCACAAAATCTTCCTTCCCTCCTTCTGCTCAGTAATTGACTTTTAAACTTTATTTATTTTAAATTAGGAAATGCTGAAAATGGATGTGAAAAGCTTCTAGACTTGTACACTAGTAAGTGGATCCTCACTTTATGATGAATGCAAAAGTTTTTATGTTTTTATGCTCAGAAAGCCAAACTTACCTTTCCAGCACTGGTCATTAGAAATAAAGAAGTATTCGGGAACTGTTAATTATAAAAAAGAGTTTTCTGTATTTACTGGAATTATTGTTTTGAAATACAAATTAGCACTTGCTCTGACAACTACTGTGTTCATGAAAACCCTGCTGAGGAATAGCCTGCAGAACAATTTCTTCTGGTACAGTTGTTTTTAAGTAATCCTTGTCAACACTAGACATCGAAAATGTGAGAGCTATGCTGTGGTCTGAAACAGCTGTCAAGTGTAGTTTCTGGCACAGAGCCATCTTCAGATATTCTTGTATCCTGTTAACATAGAAAATGAAGAGATTGTTTCTTCTGCCTTGGCTGGATTTGTGGTCAGAGGGAAGAGGAAGAAAAGGTCCCAAGTTAAAAATTAAAAGAAATTGGTTCAAGAAAGGTGTAAATGAGCATCAATTGGTGGCTGCCTTTATTCACATCATGAAGTGCTTTCCTGAGTGTAAGGACATACTTAACCACACGCTTTCCTGAATCTGGGTCAAGGCTCCTACTGCTCTTTGAATTTGGACTAAAATAAGCTCTTCAGTTTGGATCATGGCAAAGTTTATAGCTATTACCCAGAAAGTATAATAAAAGTAAAGAGATTTAGGTGCTTTCTCTTTTTAATGATCCAAAAGGACAAGGTAAACAGCAATAAGTTTGAGGTTTGACTGAAATAGAAAAACAGCTGTAGCAGAGAATTCAGGGAGACTTTCAAAGGGAGGAGGAAGGGAAGTTGTTTCAGGGCACTGGCATATCTTTACATACTTGCAGTCTTATCCAAACTGAAATCTATATTCCATTTAGCAGAATTTAATGTACAAAACTGATTTTTCATGGTAGCTAGATGACATCCTTCTGAGACCTGAGCTGATAAGAGGACATAGTAGTTTAGACATGTGTATGGGCTGCTCTCATGGATTTACTTGAGTTTAGCAGAATAGTTACAGAACACTCCAGTAGAGGATGTTGAAGTCCTGCATACATTCCTTACTTAAATGATACAAAAGAATCTTTACTAGCAGGTAAATTATATTTAATTTTGGTTGTTAAGGGGATTTTGCTCATCCTTTTCATTTTCCTTGAATTCTAGAAATCAGAAATGGCAAAAGTCTATTAGGATTAGGTCATCCAGCATATTTCCGTGCCAATGAGGGATTTTCACTGAGTTTTTTCTGCCTTTTGTTTTCTGAAGTTTCTTATTGTATCCTAACCTAATTAAGGTTATTGCCACAGGGAAGCTGGATAAGGGCTTCTTTTGGAGCCTGTTAAGGAATTTTCGTGAATCAGAGCACTGTAACATCATACCAGATCAATGTCATCTGGTCTGGGTTTAGATAAAATACATCCTGTATTTTACAGAAATACACTGTGACATTACATGTTCTTTCAAAAGAATGTTGTTGAAGGCAGTGCTACAGATTAGGTGCAAGTATTGTTTTTACATAGTTAACAGAAATAAATTTCTGACCAGAAATGATGCACACATGTTATCTTTGCTTAATCCTTTACCCATAGTCAGTACCTGTCATTTGAAAAGCCCACCTGTCTGTACTAATGGGTTTTCTCTGGGTAATAACTAATACAACAAATTGTAAACAAATCTAAACGTGCTTTCCATAGTAAGAGAAAAAGAAAGTACACAGGCTCCACATATGTCATGTTGAAATTGAGCGGGGATTTTTAAGCGCACTTGGAAGTGTTGTCTTGTACTGAATGCATCTTGGATGGGCTTTAACTGTCTATTCCAGGTAATGAGCTGTGAAATTGAATGGGACTGTTTAGGCTGCTTTACTGGGTGAGTTGCAGAGACAGAACTATTTTTAACTCCTCATTTACTGTAAGCAAAATTGCTTATTTGCTGTTTATTTCAGGGGTTTTGTTTCTGAAAGGCAGTGAATAGCATTAGGTTAATAGTAGGAATATTGTTGCAAAAATTATGGTGCTGATGTTTATTTGAGTGACTAGTAGTGTGTGTTTTATGGAGAGGTGGAAGGAGTCAATCCAAGGGCATTTCCACTAGAGGCTTGATTTTTGTTAAAATTAGGTTTTGGTAACACAACAGTTTTTGTATCCCAGTGTGTAAATACTTCTTTTATGGTGTGTTTTTGATACTTGTAGCTACTCAAAATGTCTTCAGCTTCGTCTTTTCAGATACCTATTTGCAACCTTGTGTAGGTTGTATACTAACATATGGGATTACTGGAAAATATTTCCATATTCTGTTTCCTCCTCCCTCCCGCCTCTTGTATTTTTGCATTATACCTTGTGTTGTAATTGAGAACAGAGCAAAGATATCTGCAGTGTATTGGTCTTGATTTGTCTTTAGTTTGAAATCTCAGTTTTCATAATTACTGAGTGAACCCAAAAGGGGCATACTTTTATGGTTGATTTAAATATGCTGCTAATCTGATACCAGCTAGTATTCCTTTACTATTTGTATAGATCAGATCAGAGCTTAAGGTTGCAAGCATACAGATTACAAAATTTCTGTCTATTCTAAGTGTATTAATCAAATCACGTAAACTGAAAGGTGCCTGGTGTTACACCTCATGGCCTGCAAAAGTCACTTCTGGCAGAAATAAAGCACAGCTGCTGTGTTAACACATAGTCATTGCTCATCTGCAATTGTACTTCTAATCTCCGCGGTTTTCCGCTTTCACTAAACCTACGTGTTCTTTGTAGAAGCTCGTGGATTATTTGTGGCCTATGATATCACCAAGACTTGCCGAATTTTTTTAGTATTGGTTGACAGATGAGCAAGTTCCTCTTGGTTTCCTCCTTCTTTGTCATAGGAAGTCACATTAAATTGATTATGTGACTGAAGAGTAACAATACAACCACAGGAAATCCTGTGGCTGAAATCAGTTTTGTTCTCTACTTGCTTTTGGTAATAACTTTTTATTTGCAGAATACTGTCTTTGATTTAGGACTGCATTAGACTTTGACTTTTAAAAGGTGATGCTCTTTGCAATGTATGAAAAAAGTGGCTAACATTTTTTTTTTGAGCGGAGGCATCTTTTGAAAAAAAATTAAAAGTACATAATATTACTGATGAGAATTAGTGGGTGAAAATTTGGCAGCGTAGGTCACTTCAAACAAAATGAAAGTTAAGGGTCAAATGCTAACAGACATGAAGGAAAAAGAAATACAGGATGTGTATGCTACATGTGGAGGCTTTAAAAGGAAAGAGGTGCATGAAGGCATGTAGGACTTCTTGCTTGGTGTTCCATGAGCTTGAGCAGTGAACTGGTTCAGCTGCACAAGCCCTCATGCTTGTATGAAGTAAAGCTATGTCAGGAAAGTGTAATCATCCTGAGAACACAGCACATTTAAATTGATTTAAACAAGTCTGCGCTTTCATTCTTGGTCAAGAGTAGTTTATACCTTGTTTTCAAGCCCTTACTTCCAAGATGTAGCAATATGTAAGTTCCTCATTAATTTTAGTTGGGACCTGCTCTTCTGTGACATTTAGGCACAATAATAACATTGCTTGATGTCAGTCTTTTGAAAAAAAAAGTTAGAAGTAATGTGGAAGTGGGTCTTCAGATATAATGCAGATTATTTCCCCTTCATCCCTCTTTTCATTTATAAATATGGGAAATAAACGTATCCCTGAGATAAGAGGTCAAAGGAAGGATAAAAAGTTTCAAAAACATCTCTCCTCTCCTAGTGGAATGTGTGCGCCCTGTTATCCTGACCTGAGAGGCTCTATGAAAGGGGATTACTGTGGCAAACAGGAGGCAAGCTGTTGGTATTTACAGACTGAGGCATGCCCGACTGGCAGAAGGGAAGGATGGCTGGAAAACCAGGCAGGATGAGGAAGAAGGGACAGGAAATGCTGAGGTGAGCACCCCCAAAGTATTGATATCCTGCTGTTGCATGAGATGCGGATGGCTGCAGCAGTGTTCCTCAGTATTGGTTGTTAGAATATGCTTCCAAAGCCCCCTCAGGACCTGCATCTCATGGGAAGTTGTGTGGAGACTTGAACAAAGAAGGGAAGGAGGCAGCACCAGCAGGGACAAATTGGGATAGCAGTACTAGGCATGGAAGTTTGTGGGAAGTTGATTTAATAGGAGTTTCAGTTTCCTTTTTATTTAAATTCTGTTCATGTAATTCTTTCTCAGACTCTTAGAGGCCAGTGCATACAGTGTCTCTTGGAATGAGTAGCAGTAGAATTGAAAAAAGTAGTAGTTGAAAGATGATTGAGAATGACTTTGCAAAATCTGGACTGAATTCACTTAATTTCCTTCCCGGCTTGAGGCATCAAGAGCATTCTCTGATGTAATAATTTTTGTTGTCATTAGTAATAAATTTGGGGAAGAAGCCTGCTGTTTGCAAAGGGATTTATGATGACCAATTATCTGGTTCAGAAGTCTGGGCCAGAGGTGGGAATGTGGGTGACTGTGCTAACCTGCTTGGCTCATCAGAGTGTCCATGAAATTTATCTACAACAGTAGTCTAGATTTGGGGTTTGGGGGAAAATTTCTTCTTTGAACTTGCTTCACAGCAACAAGTAGGGATATTTTTTGCCATTGCACATAATCTATGTTTTCATGCACTCTTCTGTGGAAAATAAAAGTTGGAAGGGAGAAAGAGCAAAAATTTATGTTTGAGTCTATGCAGTTCTAAGTGACAAAATAGCTAAATGAATTCCTGTCATCCGGCACAGCTTAAAGCTTTGGAGAATTATCTGCTCTTTGTGTAAAGTATTTCAGAGAAGTTTTAAGACTATCCTAATTTAATTATATATTGTGTAGTCATAGGAGGAGTTAAATGTAACCCAGCAAAAAGAAACTTGAAACAAAAACCGCCTTGACCATAGTGACCTTCAAGGGAGATCACTGAGCATGAAGTCGTGAGACTTGGAGATGGATGAAACTGAGCTGGTTTATGTCAGCTGGAGATCTGGCTCAGTATTTAAACTGAAGCTGTTTATTGTGTTTCTTCTAATGCACACAGAAGCAATAACACAGTACAAGTGTGGCAGAGTGGAAACACCTAAACTCCAGAACAGTGTCTCTTCTCCCAGTCTCCTCCTTCCCCCTCTCCTTTGAGGTTATTTAAGAATTTTTTACTAGTTAGTGAGAAAAAATTCTGAATTAGAACACTTTTTTCCAATCTATACCATCCTTTTGAAATGTCTTCATTAGGTGTTTTGTCACGTAGAACAGCAAGAATTGATATTTACACTGTATTTCTCATGCCTTTTAATTGCTGTGACCCACCCCAAAATTTTACAGCGCTAAAAACCCATAGCAGCATGAGAAAAGATCAAGTTGTGCAATTCTTTTCCTCAGATGTATATCAGAAACAAAAATATTACTAAAATTGGGTTATGTCTAAGTACTTAATTTGTATTCAAAGAGGAAACGCCTTTTTCCTCAGCAGTTGCAAGTTGAGTGGAAGTGGATGAAAGGAGTAGAAATAAAGCTCAGGTGGAAGGAAGAGAAATCATTCCTTGGCAGGACTGTAGCAATTCCTTTCTGTCTGTAGCAATTCTTCAGAAGATGTTCATAAACCATAGAGTGGGCGTGGAGAGCAGGCAGAACAAACGGCGAACAGTTCTTGACTATACGTGGGGTGAGATTTGAGCTAAATTCCTAAACCAGATTTACTAATCTCTTCCAATATGCCACATGAGTGAGTGTTTTGAAGACTGTATCCAAACAATCTGAAAATAAAATCATTCACATACATGCTATGAACTGGGAGGAGTTGTGAGGAAAAGAGCATAGACTGAAGGTACCTAAAATCATGAGCAACTTTATTCAGCTCTCTTTAGGATAAAGTATTTTGAGAGTGTTTAGTACAGCAGAATTTTGGATCAAGAGA
This sequence comes from Donacobius atricapilla, assembly GCA_013397315.1. Classification (NCBI taxonomy): domain Eukaryota; kingdom Metazoa; phylum Chordata; class Aves; order Passeriformes; family Mimidae; genus Donacobius; species Donacobius atricapilla. The sequence goes on from WBMY01011673.1 coordinate 1,660,389, forward strand.
CTGAGGCCATGTTGACTTCATATATTAATAAAGTTGTTAAATGTACCTTTTTGTTTTTCAGTTCATAGTGTGATCTTCATAAGTGGGCTGAAGACCTGCAATACCGTGATAGCTTTAAAGCCAACTTTTCATCTTTGTTTTTAAGATAAATTTTAGCCAAAACTCAAATGAACTGAGTATTGCATTTGAGCAATAGTGAAAGATGAAAGAAAATTTATTTTTCAAACACAATTTGAAAAATTGCCTTTGGCTCTGATTGTTCATGCCTGTAGTGTAGAACCTTAACTCAGCTGATCAAAATGAAGTAGTAGAAGCACCTTAGTATGAAAATAATGCTGGCTTAAAAGTACCTCTACATAGTGCTTACACATGGAAGAAGTAAAGCTATAGAAAATATAAAACTATGGCGGTGTGAACAGTTTTCCTCACAACACATTTGCACTGTGGCAATTTCTCAAAGTGTAAGATTTTTAATAAAAAATTATTCCAAGCTCCTGTAAATACTATGTGTCCCTTTGCATTCTATTTAAGGATGCTGATTTTTTTTTTGGTGTGATTAATCTAAAAATAAGAAGGTGGTCAAAAATGTTCAGTAATTTTGTGGAGATAGTTTGCTTTAAAACGTTCAGCAAGAACAGGTGTTTTTTTTAAGCGAGCAGCTAATTCTCCTTCTAGGCTTAGCATTGAGTGTAAGCCTGTTGGTGGTATGGGATGCAGCAGTGCAAACAATTAGTAAATCACTATGTATATAGGATACATCGTAAACTGTATGTTGTTAGTAAGGAATTTAGTATATTTCTCAGGAATGAGAAAGCAACTTGCTTTCTTCAGGGAAATGGAATCTGATCTGTTGAAAGCGTGGCTTCAGCTGATTTACCAGCATCAACTAAGGCTGCAGGATTTTAATTTCTAGAAGGAAACATTTTCTGTTTATATTACCCTAAGTAGTAGAGTACGTAAGATTATGTGGACTCAAGCATATTTCCAATATTAAGCAATATTTAGTGGTGTTAATGTTTTGATTTTTTTAAGGGTTTTTTTAGGGTTTTTTTTTTAGTTTTTCCAAATTAGGTGTCTTGGAAAGTAAATACTGCAAATCAGCTAGGTGAAGGAGGTGTTCATGTTGGAAACATTCTTTCTAACTGGTGTAAATCTGTAGGTAGTGCCAGGACTTGTGCAGGAAAGTAGTGCCTAATTATACAACACACAGCTCCTAATGAAATCACATGACTAAGCCCCTGAAGAATCTGTAGGTTGTATTTATTTTACTTCATTGAATTCAATTATTCATCTAATTCTATGTAAATATAGGTATACTCTATTCATGCATGTATGTATGTGTGTAGGTATGTATATAAATACCTATATACACGCAGATAAATATATATATGTATGTATTTCTATTTAAAAAAAAAGCCATTTACATGCTTTAGTACTTGGTCTTGGTTAAAATTTTAAGACACAGTTCCACAGATTTCTGGTGCCATCCAAAAATACTTTAAGCTCTTATTTCCCAGCAAGAATTAAGGTTTTTCTCTGCTCACTACATGGAAAAATCCACTAATTCTCTCTGTGATTTAGTACTGGCTATGTTGTGCAAGTTCCATTTTTAAAATTTTATTGTTATGTTTTTGATGTCTGATAAAAAGGCCAGTGGAAAAGCTTCAAAAAGCTTAAAGATCAGGCTGTTACTAAACTCAGAGTAATATTTTCTGGAAGTAAATATTATTATCAGATCAAACTGTAATGTTCCAGGTGCGTATGATATTTTGTGTTCTATGTTTTTACAAATGTATAAAAATAGTTGATCAAGCATTTTACCTTTGAAGTCAGTTCCTTTTTGGTATACAACATCGATACTGTAATGTATACATATTTTAATGCCTGAATTCTAGAAATGGAATCATAAAATTGATATATAGTAGAAAAACAGATGAATATTAAAGAAGGTCTTATACAGATCCAAATGCTTGACAGAAATTATATCAAATTATTCTAATACCAGTATAAAATGGAATTTATATTGTAATGTTCAGCACTATGCATCAAGTAAGATGAACAAGCTGTCAGAGGGAAGGGGAAGGTGTTGGAGAGAAACATATATGTAGTGTACACATAATCTTTTCTTACTGAGAACTGCTGAGGACGTTTTCATTTAAAAGAAGAGTCACTGACTGAAATAATATAGCAATCTAAATATCAGTATTTATCAAAAATTACTTTTCCCCTCTTAATCTTTAATACCCTAACAGAGAGAGTCAATCTTGTTTACTGGTAGCAGCATGCATCAGTTATGCACAGTGGATGGGTCAGAACACTGCTCAGAATGTGTTATTTTAGATACTTCTAGCTGAATTTTTGGCCATTTCAAAATTTTAAGGTATAGGATTCTGCATGGCATTTTTCTCTACCAAGTTATCATAGATATTAACTACTTTGAAGGTTAAAACAGCAGTATTCGTGGACTGTTGGCAAATCTACCTAATGATTCCTTCTTTTCTCCCAAGTATTCAAGTTTGTTTGAAATAACACTATTTTGAGGCTTTGCAACTGTTACATGTTTGAACATTTTTCGTTCCATAAACATAATTCACTTTTAAGTCCTTTTCTAGAGAGATACTCGGGAAACCAAACCGCTTTCCTCCAGAAACACTTAGCTTTCTTTGCTCATGTCAGTCTATTATGCAAATAAATATGCAATCACATAGACTTTATACTTGATTTTGCTCTAATGATGCTTGTCAGCTCTCCTTATAGGTGGCCCAGTCTAAGATGAGATGAATTTGATGTTTGCAAAGCAAGGGTAGGATTGTCTTCTGTTGTTCGCAGTCATCAGCTGAATCAGAGTTTAAAATACAAGGTTAGGGTTGTAAATCTTTTGTTTCCTGGAAGAAGCTGTAGCACTTAGTAGTAATGTGATGGCTACCCAGCACTTCTGAAAATATAATGCTGTGCTGTTTGTCCTTGATTCTGCCAGTGCAACTATACTTACGTGTGGGTTCCTAATTAAAGTTCTGTGATAGCTGCCAGGAAAGTCATCCTGCTGGCTCCACTGAGAGGTCGTCTATCCCACTGGCATTGCCGAGGTTAGGAGGTCATTGCTGAAATCTAGAGGTCAGGAGAAGAGCCTTGGGGAGCGTGGCAAGAGGCAGGCAAAAGTTTCACTTTTGGGTCCTGCACGACGCTGCCACTCTGCCAGTGACTGAGCCAGGGAATGGTTCCTTTGTGTTTAATAGCCTTGTGCCATTTTTTATTAGTTTTTTTCCTCCCCTGCCTCGTTTCTCTGCCATGTGGGAAAGGTACTGCTTTTTGGGAATCTATTTACTTGTCATTCTTGCACTTTAGCCTTTTATTCGACATTAATATTATTTTGTACAATATTAGTGTTACTTAATTTGTGCTTAATCTGTGAGAAATTCAGTTGTTTGCAGATACTGGGGCTATTTGGTTATGTAATACATAGTAACTGCAAGAGAGCAGTGTTCAGGTAAATCATTACTTTCTGAGGCTTATCTCAAATTTTATATAAAGTTCAGAGGCTTCTTTGATACATGACTAAGAACATAGAGGATTTTTTAAAAAAGTAAAATCTCCAGACTTCTGCTACAGCTGTAAAATCTTCAGCATTATGTGAACTTTTGTGGCCCATTCATTGATAACAGGATTTTATAATCAGATACATGTTTGAAACATGAACATGTATTTTACACTGGCTGAAGAATGAGTGCACTGAGCATGCAATACTGACAAGATGATTGTCCTAGTTTAGGGCAAATTTGGGAGGAAATGATCTAGTTGTTGAACTTCATTTCTTGTCCATACAGTACTGATGTTAGTCAAGTTTCTAAAGTGAACAGTTTTTGTGACCATTAGGTGTCCTGGTTGAAGAACTGAGGATCTATTTCACTGTTGATCCAATGGCTGGTGTTTGGAGCCTTTGAATAGTAATGCCCATTATGGTCTGCAGGAGCAGCATTCATCTCTAATTTTAACACCAGCTGACCATTTCTTAAAAGACTGCAGCTGTTATTTACTCAGAACTGTGTAGCTAATTTGATTTTTTTGTCTGCTGCAGAGCTAATGAATAATCTTACTGGGTGCTATGCGTACATAAATTATAATTTCAAATGTTACATTACTCGAGGCCTTTTAAAGGGGTATGTTGCTGAGATACTAAATATAATTGAAATGAGATACCAAATGTAATGTGCTTAATGCTGATTTCCTTTAGTAATCATATTTTGTCTCGGTTTGTTAAAATCCTATTTGTACCAAAGAAATGGTATGGGCGCTGTGCACAGCTCATATTGCTTGAAGGTCATTTAGGCATCCTAACAGCAACACTGAGAGTTGTGTTACAGAGCAAATGCGGTAGGAGAGCTTTCAGCTTGGGAATCAATTATATCCTGAGTTATGGGATTCTGTATCAGTGATCTTCTGAGGTAGCTGGAACAGCTCTTAGGTGGAGCTTTACTAGTGCTGTAAAAGTGATCCTGACAGATCAGTGCAAAGCTGAATCTCCTGAGCTGGATTCCCGGTGTTGTGCAGCTTTTATTTGTTCACATATCCTCATTAGCATAGACGCTAACGAAGCTAATCAGTATTCAAAGATGAAACTGTAAAGAAAAGTGGATACTAGACACAAAGAAAGCATGGGATATTTTGGTTAATACAGATGATGTTTAAGCTGTAATTGAGCATTAATGTCAGCATATATCTGGAAAGGATGTATTTGTGAACATACTTATTTCAAACGTTCTTGGTTTTAATTTTTAGGACAAAAATATTGTGTGTAGTAGTTTATTACAATGCGATTATAATATTTGTCTGGTATCAGTTACTATAGATAGGCTGTAGATAGTTAAAACAATGTTGTGGCTTCATTATTTTGGTTTCCTGACCTGTTTGGTTTTTGTTGGTTTTTTTTGTTTTTTTGTTTTGATTCTGAGCACTTTAGAAAACTAGTCGGGGAATATCTGTAGTCAACTTCTGTAGGAGAATCAGCTTTGGAGACATTGTGCCAAATAGTTACGCTGTTGTCAGGAGTGGCATTGTTTTTCTGCTGTGCTACTGTTGTTATCAATATGCATTAACAAAGCATTGTGAGGTTAAAGTATTGAATGAGTGTGCAGGAAAGCTTTGGTATTTTGCAAAGCCATGCATTTGAACAGGGGCATTGCATGTAATGAATATTAAAGTAATGACAGTAAATTGAATGTCTCGTTAGAGTTTTCGAAAAGATTTAATCATAGGGATAATATAAACAGTATTTGGTATCCTTTATTAGTAACTTTCGACCTTTTGGACTTACAAAGAGTTTCTACTGGAGCTGTGGACTTTAGTACAGAACATTTAAGTTTGTGATATCCATGAGTTTCTTTCAGTTAGTCATGAAATTTTGCAGTGCCCACAATCCAGAGGCCAAAGAGTAGTGCCTTAGAACACTTGTCTGACCAGCTGATGGGAACGAGAAGGGAGGAGAATTGGTGTATCTTTTTTCTCCTTCAGGAATTTTTGTTCATGACTAAAATATAATAAATCAAAGAGTGTTTGTAAGAGCAATCCCCAGCTCTGTTAGTGAGTACTCAGAGCAGTCTAAATAGGAGTAAAGTGCTAAGGATTGAATTTTCATCCTCTATTTTGACTCAAATAACTGGAATGACTCAGTATTTGGAAGTATTTTCATATATTGCTGTTGCTTAGCTTGAGGTCTTGGCTAGTATTCTCTTGTATTTTCACAGACAGGGATGACATTCTTATGACTACTCACAAGCATGAGCATGTGTGACTGGATATTTTTTATTTGTATATTTTTAAATCCTTTGACAGAAGGCTAGCTAGCAATCACAGAAGTTGCAACATTTTTGAAGTTCGAAGAAATATTCCCCACTGAATTCCCAAATTTAACGCAATTGCTTTGTGTGTATATTCTCTGATAGCAGCTCATCTTGTGCGTGCTTAGCACCAGCTTGGCATAGTCAAATGGAATATTTGTGTCTTGATTATAGAATCTGATTGCAGGACTTGGAGTGGCAGAAAGATCCTCATGCTCATCGGTGGTCAGGACAACTCCATTATTGTGCTTTCTTTGCTGTTCATGTTTTTTATGTTAATTCATGTGCTAGCGCTTAATTAAAGTGGTAACTGCTTAAGCACTTTCTTGGGAGGGTAGGAAGTACATTTAACAAGCCCAGTACCCAGCAGTGGTGAATGTACCTGATCAGTCTGAAGGTTTTGTTCACATGAGTAAGTATCCCAGAGGAAAGTTGTGCCAGGAAATATTCCGCCTTCCAGCTGTAATTGAATGGGCTTGAACAACAAGCTGAGACAGCTGGGTCCTGTTTTGGTCTTGATTTGTAGGGACCCAAGGGATTGGGAGAGTGGGAAAGAAATCCTGTGCCAGTTGAGTGAGTTCAAATGAGGAAAAGAGAGCTTTGCTCCCTCAACTGCTCTGCATTTCAACTATTAATACAGCAATAAAGCCTATTCAAAAAGAGTTCTGTGTTCTTTGTGTTTTTTTGAAAGAAGGCTTGTGTGCTTAGCTATTGTGTCTTTTTTGAAATTTAATGTCTTATCACATGAGGCAGAATTTTCCAGGTCAACCACCCAACTTTAATCATGAGATCTTGTAGAGTGCAGGAAGGAAGCTGAGAAGTCCTCACAATAACCAAGGAATAACATCCTATTGGAAGTGTTCTTTCATAGGGTCATTCATATTATAATTAAGAAACCCCAGGAAATAAGTAGTTAAAGCAACTTTTTGAGCTGTTTAAGTCCTTGATGTATCTGTATTTATAATAGGTTTTCTGTGGTCTTGAGGTATAAGAGGAGCTTTCCCATATTTCTTTTAAATGTTGCTGTGTTCTGAACATGTACTTCTGATCACTATAGGAAGGTCAAGTTGCTTTTTTCAGGGAGAACGGTAAATCAGTTTTTTGCAGTTTACATTGCAAACATTAACTGTTCAGTTAAACTTTTTATCTGCCTCAGGTTAACCTGTTGTTGACAACAGTAAATAGCTATTCCTCCTGACTGAGTTAGGCTATTCTAACAACTGAGTGTTTAAATTAATTTGTTCAAATCTAGTTAATGTGATTGTCAAATGAAAATATTGTGAGGTAGATGTCAGAGCAAAATGAAGCTGTATTTGCACAGTGATCAACCGTGTATCTTAAGTAAGAGCAAGAAGTATGCGGAGATGTATGAAGGACCTGCCTATTTTTGAAAACGGCTACAAAGACAGAGCAGACCATAGAACCTTAGAATAGTTTTTGTTGTAAGGGATCTTAAAGATCACCCTGTTCCAAAGCCCTGGCATGGAAGCTGCCTTTGACTAGACCAGGTTGCTCAGAGCCCCATCCAACCTTAGTGTCAGGAGAAAATACCGCAGTGTGCTGCAATATAAAGCAGAGGGTCCTTTGCTACCAGATTCTTTCTAGCAGAGCATCTTCAGTAGTGTTAGCAGGGGAATGTTATTAGAAGCTCTGTGCTGTGGTGGCTTGATGACTTCTGTGACTGCATTTTATGTGAGTATTACTGCATCGTTGTGTGCAGCGTACAGACTGAGTTTAGACACACAGACATAGAAAGCTAAATTCTCTCTTATTTATATGCTGACTTGAAAACCTGGAGTATAAAGACATCTGAATGTAGACTATCGGGTTGCATTTCTAGCATCTCCTGGCTTTTCTTACATGACTGTGTGCCTCTGGCTTTTCTTACATGACTGTGTGCCTTCATGGCTAGGGATGGTCTGAGGCTGTAGGTCAGAAATCCAGATACAGAGGGCTCTGGTTTGTACGCTGCTGGAATGATTTCATGGCAGGTATCCTCCAAATTTACTTGGGGCAAAAACAGATGTTCTGGCTCATCAATGTAGCATTACCTTAACAGCCAGCTGATTTTGATGCTTTTCATTAAATAGTAACTTCGTGTATTTACCAAACCTGATGGTGTCTCCAGGTGATGTGTTCTTTTGGTTCTTTGAATGGGTAGAGTTCTGAACAACTCTTCCATAAGTAGTTGTGTTCCTGCCAGTATGACTTGTAAGCTATCTCAGATGCAAAATAACTTCTTAACTAAGGAATATTTTTCAGTTGCTGTCCTGTGTAATACTTAATATGCTCACAAATTATTATTTTGTGTGGGTATTGCAGCTGTTATGAACTATGGATTTGTTGTCATCAACTTCCCTTAGGCCAAAAGACATTATTCTGGAGAGGTGTAGATTATGCAACATTTCTTCAAAATAAAATTTCACTTGATGGCAGCTAATTCTATAAAAGGATGTAAAAAGGGGTATGAGTTTCTTCTGAAGAGATATGAAATTCTGCTTTCTTTAAGAGTGACACTGGGCATAAAGTCTGATGATCTTTTTGCTGCCTCCAGATCAAGAAAAGTACATTATTTGTATTATATTTAAATTTTTCCTAGGGCAGAATAGCAGAATTTAATAGACAGAAAAAGCTACAGTTTTTCACATTCCCATAGAAGAATGGCTAACTCCTTAGTGGAGGTGTTATGGAGTGTTGCTTGCAGGCAGTACTGGGAAAAGATGGGTTAGATTATGTCTAAGTGTTCTTTTAGGGGCAATTTCACTATTGTCAAGTTTGGTTTGAAACTTTGAAAGAGAAAGGGAAAGCTACTGCTGTGAAGGCAATTTCTTTTCAGAGTATTTTACATTGGAGGTGACACTCGCTTTACTTCACCCGTTGTAGCAGAGGAGCTCCATAGTGTCAAGGTTGTAGCTGGGCAGAGTACCCTGTGAGAAATTTTTTTTTGAGATAAAAAGGTCTACAGCATGTGAATTTGGGTATTTTAGCTATATATTTGTTTGAGATTAGAGGAGGTTAATTTAAAAAAAAGGCAATTGAAAATATAGTATTTCATCTTCACTTTTTGGTAACTTCTGTTTATAATCAGTACTAAGCATTTATATTGCTCTAGTGTACTAACAGGAGTTAGCACTTTATTTATATTCATACATAACTTTGCGTATTATATCCCTTCATGACAACATATAATAAAATAAATGGATATCTAATTCTCTTTTATATCTTTAATGGTTAAATTGATACTTGATTATTTCTTTTGATTCTGTCTTATATGATCTCTGCAGTGAGTTATGGATTAAAACATTAAAAAAATAATCAAGATTTAAGTATATAAGATTGTAATTGATGGGTTGACTATCCTGAATGTCTGGTAATATGCTTAGAGAGCCATAAAACATAGTTAATATATGTTTCATTTGAGACTGATTTTAGACTAGTGGCTTTTTAAAATACATATCATTGGAGTAAATGGTGATGTGACAAGGAGCTATTTTTAATTATTTGTGTTGTGAAGAAGATACTGCTATTTTAGAAGTTGAGCTGGAAGCAAGGAAATGCTAGTCACCTTTTTAAACATAACAGAATTTGAAAGCTGTGTTTACTGTGTGCACACAATGATATAAATAGCAGCAGCAGCCCAGTGTGGGGCTGGAGGGCAGGAGAGCAGGGCGGTCACAGATTTGCCACCTTGGTTGCTATCCAGCCTCGTTATGTTTTCTGTCAGGTCCTTTGGCGCTTCTAAATAGAAAATAAGGTGACTTTGAATAGGAGAGAGTAGCAGAAGACACTGCCTAAAAGGAAAGAAGGTGGCAAGCAAATGAAGAAACTGAATCTTCTTTTAAATGGTTTTCCTATTTCCTCTGGAAGGAAATACCACCAATCATGTCAATAACAGTCCCCTGTTACTATTGATTAAATAACAGCTGGCTTGTTTCTGTGGTGTCTTTAACCATTTAGCTTTCAAAAATAGAGTGAAATGTTCTTGTCTCATGAATGGAAGGACATGTTTATACTGGTGTATGAGTTACATTAAGAAATGCCATTTTTTACATAATGAACTCAAGAAGACCTCATGCATCTTATTAGAGATGAATCATTTTTTGCTACAGGAAAATTTTTTTCTTCCCATTTATTATATCTTTGCATTTTATCTTGTGAGTTTGTGCCAATGAATAATTCAGTTGGGTGAATATACTTTTAATTTCAGGAAAGTAATATTACTACGTTGTTACTCAATACACATATATATGTTAAAATCTCTCCCCAAAATGGGACAGAAGTATGTAAGATTTCCCTTCCAACACAGGTTTGCTGTTTTGGTGTCATGAGGTCATTTTAAAACGCAAAACATCTAGACTTTCTCTATTAAAATTGCTCAGTTATCTATTTACTTAAATGTTTTTAACCCTCCACATATTCCAATATGTTATTTCCTTAAGTCAAAATGTGATCTTGAAATGACAGTTCAAAATTCGTGTACAGACTGTGCCTAACTACATGCATGGGGTTTCTGTTGAGGCTATCGGGTGAGAACTGAATGTTGGCTGCCACCCTGCTCTCAGCTTCTGAAAAATTCAGGCCTGTTATCTTGACAACAAATTTGTGCGCCTGTGCATGTGTATATATGGCATTTGAAGTATTTCTGAAATAAAATTGGCCAGGAAATAATTCTTTTCCCCATGTGCAACTTGGTAAATGGCTGGCTGTAGTTTTGAGTAGGCACAAAATGTTTGTTTCTTGTATAAGTGAGAGAAATTATTATTCATGGAACAAAAATTTGTTTTCTCTGTCACGTGTCCTTCAGGACTTGTGGGATGGGGAACAAAGCAAGACTTCCTTTTTCCTGGAGGCACAGAAGCAGGATTCAGGGGAGATTTTTATCTACTACCTATATTAGATAAGGAAAGAATTGGGGAAACAATCACCATATAAACCTGCATAACTCCAGTAAGTCATGGTAATGTTTCCTTCTCTCTATCTGGCTTTAGGTAGTGGGAAAAGTGGCAGATCATGCAGATTATATGTGGAAATGCCCTCGAAGGCATCCTGGTGACATCAGTCATGAGTGCCTCCTTAAATCTCTTTTGCACTTTATCAGAGCTCCAATGACCACAGTGTTTCAAAGAGGGAAGTTCCTTAAAATAAATTAAAAAAACCCTAAAACAACAAAACAACGAAAGAGCCAAAACAAATCCAGAAGACATTTTAAAGTCTCTGAGAAGAAACTGTGCAGCAGGATATATTCACAGTGTTCCTTCCATGATGTACTTTTTCTTTAAGTGCAGATAGTGAATACAGTATATGAGACTTCAGGCATGAGGAAGGGGGCACTTTTTACTTTGTTGGCTTTTATGTACACAACTTCATAGATTCTAGCCATCACATAGAGGGATATTTTCTTTTTGTACAGTAAGTTGGTTTACGTTAATTTGCTAGTTATTAGTCTCTAATGTACTGGTCAGTTTTTGGAATAAAATAAAACTTACTGCTAGTAATTAGGAAATTCTTGTATGTGATGTGTAAGCAGTTATGTTTTCTTTAAATCTGTAATCTTTGGTATTTAAATCATATTTTCAGAAATGGTTCATAATCTTGCAAGAAAGTATAAAACTTACAGACTCGTTTTGAATCTAAAAAAAGATAATACTAAGTAGATACTGAAATTATTTCTTTCAGATATAGAAGGTTGTTTGCAGTTGTACAGACATGCAAAACTTGGCAATGTCCATTGTTGTTTTACAGCCCAAAGGATGTAGTCTGAATTATTTGTCTTATATTCTTCTAAAAGTTGGACATAGCATAAGGACCTCAACTTTGGATTTCCCCGTAAACATTGTTATACATCTAATATAATGTACAGTTTTGTTTGGGGCTGGTCAGCATAATGGTGTTACAATGCTCTTTTGTGTCCACTTTTACCGTATCTTCTTAGGTTCTCCACTGATGCTGTGTTTCCTGACCACCACATGCTCTTGAAGCACTTCGGGTCCTCTAAGAACAGATATAAATCACTAGTGGTGACACTGAACTGTAGTTGTGGTGTCCAGAAAAAATACAGCATGTTTCATTACAGGAAAAGGTGCTTGTTGTACCTCCATTTCCGGCTTCCTTCAGAATTTGGTTGAAAACTTGGGATCTTGGTTGTTAGTTGTGATGCTGTTCTCTTTGTTACCTCCTGCTTACATTTCCAACTTCCAGCTAAACCTGTATTTAAAGAAACCCTGCCAAATCCTAAAATCTAGTATTTTTCTTTCAGTTCATCTCTGCTGTAGGTCTGCAGAGGCAGAGCGGCATACTTCCTACCTGCTGTGGAAACACAGGGATGGCATCTGCTGAGGAGAGCAAGCAGTTGTTACACTGTGCGCTGAAGAATTTCTTCTTGTTTTGTCAGCACATCAGGGCTGCTCTTGCCGGCTGGGTTTGGGGCCAGGTGTTGAAATACAATTGGTTGGGTGTTGGTTTTCTTTGATTTCTTCTGATGGTGCTCTCATATCTGCAGAGGCTGGGCCACAAGTATTTGGATGTGTCTGGAATAAACTTACACTTCCTTCACTCCGCAGACCACAGTACAGGCTGAGGCTGTGAAGTCTGTTTAGAGTGCTTCAAAATTGCCTTCACTGTGTTTGGGTTCAGCTGGGGCCTTAAAAATCCGAGGGCTTTCTTGACTGCTGCCCTCATCCTTAGGTCTGCTGAGACATCTGTTGTTCTGTTGTGGGGTTTTTTGTTGTGGGGTTTTTTCCTTATTACTTTTCTAGCAGAGGATTCTGTAACTTATGTATAAATATCTTCATCTGGCTATGTAATTGTATAGATTAATAGGAATTTAGGTGCTTCTATGAGAGTAAGGAACATTTCAGAAGAAGGCTTTTTAGAGTTTTTTCTTATTAAAAAGAAATCTATATACTGTTTAAAGGATCTCAAACGCCACCATTTCATGGTCCCTGCAGCCAAGGGTGCCCTCAAATTTCACATTCCCCACCAGCCCCTCCTTCTTGGTGAGAAAAAGGTCTTCGTTGCTGGCTGGGATTAAGCCACGACACCATTAATAGCACTTCTTGGCTCCTCTATCACTTGGAGGAGGAAGTTATTATCAGGTCATTCTGGCCTCCTCCTGAATTGCTTATGCTCTGCTGCGTTGTCCCTCCAACAGATATCAGGGTGGTTTCAAGCTATTCCCTTCATCTCCCATAGAAAACAGATGTTACCACTCAAGAAAGCATCTAAATTTGAATTTTTTTTACTCCACTTGTGATCGTTTTTGTTGAGATTTGCTTGGAGGTAAGGAATTGGTATGAGAGACTTGGTGTTACCTACAGGAATGCCCTTCTTGTGGAAATTTCCATTTAGCAGAATATACATATTTGTATGGAATATATTTATTTATAAATGTATGTGCGGGTACACACAGTCATATATATTTATATGCATATATCTATATATGTATAAAAGGAAGTTTTTGATAGCTGAGTTAACGCAGACTGTTCCCTTTTATCTATGAACAGTCATGGGAAGGGGATAGATGGAGGAGCAGGCTTGGTTGTAACTCCTTCACTTACCTATATCGCAATTCCTTGTCACTATTCCTTCCTTTTGACTGCAGGAACCTGTTTGCTTACTGGGATTCAGCTCACTGTAAGCAAATTTCAGCCCACCCACTATTCTTCGCTGTAAATGGTTAGAAGTTAATAAGTTGACTTTCAGCTAGAGAATGCACAATTTTTTAGTCTCCTGGTGATTAGACTGTAATTTCAGTAACGTGTTGACATCCTGCAGTGGCACTCATTTGTCAGGCTTCAATTCTGCCGCTGTGCTTTCAGGCAGCAAGACATATATTCAGGAGGTGGATTTGGATGTGGAATTTAGATTTTACAAAAACGAAAAGTCCTCTTTTTTTTTGGTTCATTTTAGGTCTTCTGGAACTGTGTTCATTCTCTGTGTGTACTTGACTAGAATATCTAATGAGTCAGAAATTACTTTCCTTATCTCCTCAAGCCCTTGGGAGTAAATTTCATTAGGCCTTGCTGACAGATGTGTGTATCTAATGCATTTTCTTGTTTATTTAATCTTTTTATTAGCATCAGCAGAGATATGTGTGATTTGGTTGGGCCCAAAAGGCTGAAATGCCTTTATCTGTTGGAATGTCCCTCAGATCAGGCATGTTGGTCAGTGCATTGTGGGAAACCTGCTCTGCCCTTATTTCAGCGAGTACTTGCCAGTCCAGTAACTTTCTCAAATATTGAAGTCACATTTGTTCTAAAATGTACTTAAAGAATTGTAGCTGGGGAAAAGAGTGCAGCGTGAGTAGCTCTTATCTTAACAGATGGAGCCTGGGCAAGTTGTACTGCCAGCTGGTAAGAGTGAGGAGAAGCTAAAGTGAGCGTTGTCTGTTTCGATGACTAGCAGCCCAAGTTACTGACAGTCACTGCTCCTCCAGCTCAAGCTGGATTCTTCTGAAGATCCAGAAGAATTTCAAGGATAAGGCATCCATTTATTCCTGGGTTTGTAAAGAACTGCTTTAACACAGTAGAGATGAAAAGTTAATCTCTGCAGGTTTTATGCTTACTGTGATTATATTGGTTGCTACCATCTTTGAGCATGAATTAAATCAAGTGCTAGTATTGGGTTAAAACAAATGCACTTTCCATTCTTTCTCACGCAGAGGTATCTGATTTAAATAAGCTGTTGTGTTGAGCCAAAGATTCTGTTGACATTTGAAATAGTACTGAGAGGTTCATTATTTGAAATTTTTAAGGGAGCAAGGAGTAAGATTTATCTCTGTGGTGAATATTGGTCCTTTGTGGATTAACACGTAGAGGGGAAGCACTGTACCATAGCTGATGCAGAAAACATGGGGAGGGGACAAAAAATCCCAGCTGGGGAAAATTCATAATGACTAGAACATGCAGTACCTGACTCCACTAGAAGGAACTTTTGCAAGGCTTTTAGAAGTCATCTGAGAAAGCTCGATTTTGGATGAGTTTTGATATTGAAGCTCCTAACAACTTCATTGTAAGTTAGGTAGGTAAGTTGATGTTTGATGAAAAGGTATGAGAGATACACTTGGAAATACTCAGAAACTATAGGAAATAATTTCATTTTAAACTTAACTCCAGGTAACTTTACAGAACCAAGACATGAAGTAGTAATAATTGTTAACATACGCAACTAAACTCACTCTAATATGTGATCTTTTTATGTATGAAGTTCAAATTATGTTATCATTGGAAGGTGAGATCTTTGTAGTTAAATGTATATAAATACCTGTTTTATTAAATCCGGAAAAAATAACAATTAAAAGCAAGAAAATGAATGTATTGAACGTATCTTATGATGTATCATATTAAGATGCTCTCTCTCATCATA
Source organism: Donacobius atricapilla (assembly GCA_013397315.1). NCBI lineage: Eukaryota > Metazoa > Chordata > Aves > Passeriformes > Mimidae > Donacobius > Donacobius atricapilla. The sequence goes on from WBMY01011673.1 coordinate 1,675,586, forward strand.
GTTTTGTCTATCCCTCTGTGCAAATTAAGTAAAAATTGAAATGAGGTATTAACAAAAAAAGAAGTGAGGAGGTTGACGGTGTTGTGTATATTCATTACGCCCTTTTTATGGACTCAGACATCTTTCTAGTATACAAGGGAATACTTGATTCTCATTCTCTGAAGTGTCCTTTCTTTTCCTTTCTTTTGTAATGAGCCATTGTGTACACAAGTAAATTTCACAACTCTGTGATTCTCTGGTGCATGAAGTTGGCAGTTTGTGGGGAGTTCACAGTCATGCAGCCACAGGTGTCCGGTTTATTGCAATAGAAATTAAATGTTTGCATTCTTCTAAGGATTTGTGCCCAAGGCATGTTGAAAACCCATTGCAGTAATTTCTAAAATTACTGTGTATGAAGTTATTTTCCTATTCCAGAAATACTCTGTGGATGTCATGTTTCTAGAAAAAGATATCTCAGCTTTATAGAGTGAGATCTCACTTTCTTGTGAATCATCTTTTCTATATATGTATGTCATAAGAAATAGTAGGTCAGAGAAATTGTGACCCTTGGAGTTGCCCAAACTTTATGCAAAATATTTGTGTATTTACCTGTTTGCTAAAAGATGTGGAGGGAATGCTTGGTATTCATGCAGTTGTATCTGCTGGTTGTACTAAGAGTCTGGGCACAGATTATTAATTTAAAAAAACCACGAGAAAACAGGAAAAGAACAAACCCTCAGAAGTAATTCTATGAGCAGAAGTGAGTAATAAAACTTGATTTTTTGTTAATGGTGCCTTGTGCTTGACTGGAGTTGCCAAGTTAAAGGTTTTGTGACTATCTGTGGGGGCAGATGTCTGCTCCTACCCCTGTGACTGGTTCCCAGGCTGTTCCCATGGGATGAGGGAGAAAGGGCAGTGCTGTTGTAGGCTGTGTGGGTTTAGGAGTCTCTCCTGCCACCCACCTACCTTTGCAGAGCATGCAAAATGTGAATTATCTTTGTAACACATTCCACTGAGTCACATCTGATTCAAGTCAGGTGAAGGCTAGAAGGTATGAGGATGCCTGGATGCAGACACACGTGCTGTGACTGCAGGAGTGGTGCTTCTTGCCAATCTGTGTCACCGTCCTGACAGCGAGTCATGTATATTTTATATGTAACGGATTTTGTTGGTGGTGATGATGCTTAGTCAAAATTATTAATTTAATTATAAACCCACATCTGTCTGAGAGCAGTTGTAAATCTAGAGGATGAAACTCAAATGTTTCTTAATACCGGCTCTGTTACAGGTCTTTGTAAGGACTTTATTCTGCGCTTCTGGTTTGTTTGCTTTTTATGGACTGTGTACACAATGGCTATTGTAAACACAAGCCTTCCACTTGCTGCTGGATATAAAATTTTTAATTTATATGCCATCATTAATTGAAAAATAACAAGAAAATAATCCCAAAATACCTTATTGTATGAAAGAGTCCCTTCCATTTTGGCAGCTAGATAAGCAGCCCATTTCCTCTGAATGAGTATTGCTGAAGTAGTTTACAGTAGTTACCGTATCCGGACTGAATTCAGTTTTCCAGGTGTGTGTTTTTTACTCTACAGATGGTTTTTGAATGCACTTCGAGATAAACTGAGACTATTCAAACAATCAGTTGCATATTACATTTTTTATGATAAACAGAGAAAGATTTGTGTGGAAAGAAATACTAATATAGAATAGAAAGTTGTCATTGTATAGCTAGGAATGAAAAGACATCAGTTGTGGATGAGTTCAGTCAGTTGTTGGGGGGAAATGCATTTGAGTGCTCATTTTCCACTTATGTTTGACTTTAGTTTCAGAAATCAGTTTTATTTACTAAAATATAACTAGAAAATTTCAAAAAGAGCAATTTAACTTTTTTTTTTTTTTTTTTTTTTTTTTTTTTTTTTTTTTTTTTTTTTTTTTTTTTTTTTTTGCATAAGCAAGGTTGTGAAACCAAGCTAGAACTAATAGGAATGTTTTGTGTTAAGTTCTGAGTAAATACAGACTAACAATCTAAAAATAGGTGTTAATGAGGGCAGGAGTTGCCACATTTTACCAGGGATTTGAGATCAGAAAAAAACCCCAGTGTTCAGACTGTGGGAAGGGAAATGTTACACTTCTCATGTTTTTTTAATAGGTAGGGAGTGCACTGGGTTATAAAGCAAGTAATCTAGCTTTGACCTAGACTAGACCCAATTGCCAAAAAGGGTTTAAAAGTACTATTTTCATATGGAAAAGTATCACAAATTCACAGAATTTGGAGAAAGTCTTGACCGTCTTTCACAACGTTGTTAAGCTGTCACTACTCTAATATGTTGCTTAAGTCTAGCGGAAGAAGAGGTATCATGACCAGGTGTTTGAACTGAGGACTCTTGCTGAGCAGGGAAAGATGATGACATAATTAGCAAAATGGGTTTTGTCATATCATGTGAAACATAAATTATGCATGCCAAAAATAAACATTTGCTTGCTTACATTTTATTGTGAACTACTTCTTAACTTACTCCTTTGTGGTCTGTGGAACAAGACATTTGTAAAAATATGAGCCATAAATTCACATCCCTGCAAGTACTTTTTTCATAGACCAAACCTTCCCTAAACTAATTTCAGAGTGAAGAGTAATGAATTTCTAGCATTCATTTTGCTTATGACTTGATTATGATTTATATTTGCGAAATGTCTTATTCCCAGGAATCTATTTTTATTAGAGTGCAGTTTCCATTTGAGTATTTTTATGAAGTATCCAGATTGATAATTTTTAAAAATTATAAGCACTAACTAAAATTTTTGAATGTTACCTTCTTCTGAAGTGAGGTTGATTTATTGAGGTAGCTATATGACTCTCCTTAAAACTGCCGCTATTTTTTAGAAATTAAAGAATTTGTGTTCTGCATGCTTCTGAAAATGTATCCAGCTTCCATATTATCCCATTACTTATCTCAGACTTGTTTGTGTGTGCTATGTCTTCCCATGACTTTTCCTTTCAAGTTTCTAATAAACAAGACTTTTGAGATAAAACTTGGGTAAAAGCATTCAAAGAATTTTCAGAACTCGGTGGACATTTTATGTGTTGAGGATCACAACTTGCAAAACATTTCTTCTCCAGTGTATCAGACTCACGTATATATACAGGACCGTCTTTCCTGGCTGTATTTAGGGAAAAAACTTACAAAATTTTGAAAATATGTCTAGAATTTGAAGATAAAGATACAGTTTGTATTTAGCCTAATTGTTCTTTTTTGTTAGTTTACAGTTTGAAGTTGAACGAATCAATCTTTTACAGAAAGGTTGTTACTTTCACTTGTGGCCTCCTCTTTTGATCTTAAGTTGATAAATAAAAACAAGTAATTGTATCTTCTTACAAAATTACTCAAAGATGACTCTTCATTCAGGCTCAGCCTTGCAAATTATGTGCATGTAAGAGTTCATGGATTTGAGGTCTCTCTCAACTTGTCATTGACAGGGATACTGAAATAAATGATGTGCTCAGCGCAGAAGTCAATCCAGGTGCACCATTAGTGAATCCCTTCACTTGATTCATTAGAAATTCTAAAGGGACAATTTGAAACAATATGCCCTGGAAGAGTGGTTTGAAAACATTTTATGTATAGATAATATAACCATTAAGGGTGCCTAAAACCAGAACCAAGATACTTACTGAAAAATAAGCGCAAGTTTCTTTTTGGTTTCATAAATAATTAAATCCATCCTCTGGGTTCCAGAATTACTCTTTACTGCAACCTTAGTGATACAAAGAAGGTGTGGACCAAAGCAAAAAAGATTCTCTTGACACTGCATGTGTGCTCACAGACAAATGTGGTTTCTGTAGGAACTTCTTGCTTACAGAAAATGTTTATTATAGGTTGGTTACAGATGTTGGGAAACATATTTGTCTTCTTCGAAATGAAGATTCTCTTGAAAGTTTGATTTATGTTAATGGGGATGTTTTCAAGTAGGAACAGGTTTTAGTGATTCAGCTGCATTGAAGATAAAATTATTAAAATTGCCATGAGGTGAAATGCGGTCAAAATAAAAATATCTTAATCAGCATTATTTTACGGTGATCACTTAATCAGGAAGAAAGTGAAGATGATTGTAGTTGAGAAGTAGAGTGCCGGATCTGGTGCGCAGTTAGATACTTAAGCGTTATGACATGGTCTTTATTCTCAAGTGGGCCAAATCAAGTTTATTACAGACAATTTACATCCTAATGGTACTGAACTTTCAAATGATTAATTATTTTTTTACTTTAATTGCATTAGTTTTAAGGCAGCTCTGGAAGAGTGCTGAAGTTCTAGGGTCGTGGAGACCTTTAAGGAGTGTGGTTTCTTTACTAAAGTGCTGCTGTTGACATCATAACTCCCTGAAATATCAGAAAACTAAGAGCAGTTCTTGGAACATGACTTCATTTTGAATTGCAGTCGTTTTATCCTTGTGTCAGTGCAAAAGAACCAGACAGTAATGTACCTCTTCAGTTAGATTACCCAGCAGAAAATACAAGGAGCAAGCAAATGAGTAATTTGCAGTCCTTACAGTGCAAATAGTACAGGGTGATGGCATTAAAAATGGTGTGAGGTATGGGTGGAAGAGGAGCTTAAGCTGTCCAGGTGGAACGATTTCTGTGAACATAGGGAAGGTGTTTCTTCTTCTTTTGTGACTAGGAACTCGAAATTTCAGTAAAAAGCAGTTGTGGAGATGAATCTTGTTTTAATTTAAGCAAAATTCCTACTCCCAAAACCAAGTTCCTTGTCCGTATAGTTTTTAATATTTCCATTTGACATACATTATATTCAAGCTGGTTTAGCTTTTTTGATTTTTAACTTTATTTTAATATTTGAAATTCAGTTTAATGTCATGAATGCAGGACTTCATTATAACATTTTCCTTTCAAATATTGTTTATAAGGGCCGAAATAGGAGTGTAATTGTGTGCATTTGTACAAGTTCTCTAGCTCTGCTTGGGGCTTTTGAGCTCCGTTGCTATGCAAATACAAACAAGGGTCAGTGAAACCTGCAGTATATGAAGTGCTTTATGAGCAGGTTTATGCTGTGCTCTTAAAGGGGAAACAAGGTATGTTGGTACATGTTCATGTTCACACTGTAGGCACCTGCCAGTGACATCCTGAACAGGAATTTACCTGCTGCGTGACTGGGTTTGGCTGCATGACTGTCCTCCTTCTGAGGCCCTTGCAGCTCGGTGGGAAGTGTCTGCAGGGATGTGCAGAGAATTTGAGAGGAAAAGCACCATGGTGGAGGAGTGAGAGACAGGATTCAAATGATTTGTGTGCTGTGTGAGACTTGACAGGTGTACATTTTGACAAGTTTTAAGTGTAAGTGTTGGCTAAGAATATATGGCTACACAAATGAGTTGTTTTAGAGAAGGAAAGTTGGTGGAGAGTCTGCTCACTCGCCTTCTCACAAGGATTAGAGCATATCGTTTAACTAATTAAAAAAGATGAAAAGTGCTTTAAGTTTTACAGAGCTTTTACAGGGGTTTTTTTTGTCCTCAAAAGCAAAAATTTGTAATGTTAGTTGCACATGTAAGATGTAATGAGACTCTCAGTATCAGCAAAAAAATACCAATTGTCTGACCTCAGTATATTTGCTTTATATAGATATATTCTTTTAATCAAAATTCTGGGGTGAAAGAGAGGCAAGAGAAGGGAGTGTAAAGCAGTATCCCTTCAAATCCTTCTTTCTGTAGCTTCAGAAATGGAGACTTCTGCAGTGCTGTGAAATACCTGGGAATGTGAGCAGGGGACTCAGTGGACTAAAGTTTCTGGCTTTTTTCTGGTAAAACATTTCTGTGTTAGTACAGCATACACCAGAATTTCTAGAGAGGGTTCATTTCTGTATTTTAATTGGGAGGATTATTTGAATTATAAATCAAATACGTATGAACAATTCTTTTATGAGGGGTGCAAAATCATAAATGCCCAACAAAGGAAACTATGAAATTATTGATACCTCCACAACTGCTTTGAGAGAGTACATATTTCAGCCCTTAGTTGTGGTTATAACAATAGCTGGTCTTCAGAGTAGAGTGCTGTTACTTGGCACATTCTTCCTGCCCTTTTCTTTTTTCCCCTCTTCCTCACTGAAGTGTGGTTGCATGCTCTGTTTATTGCACAGTGTTTGATTTTTTTCTCTGATACTCATCAACACACAGTGTTCCACAAACAGCTCTTTTTCCAGAGTCTAGTCAGACTAGAAGGTGTTATATCTGCTTTACGTAATAAAAAGTAATGCTTTGAAGAACTAAGAATTCTCCTTAAAGTATTCGTTTTTGATGCCTGATTTATTTTGATTTTTCAGATCATTTAGTAATTCTAAACACACGTCTGATTTTATTTACAGCTGAAACGTCCAGCATTTTTTGGCAGTCAAATACCAGCATACTGAGTTAATTTTCAGACATTGGGGAATGTGAAGTTAAAGCTTGACTGTGGGAAGTGTGATTTTAATTGACTTGTTTCCAGCTCTGGGACAGCATGAGGGACGGAGTCGAAGCAGCGTTCTGCTTTATGAAGTGTAAGGCCACCTTCTTCCTTCTCCTTTGTTTTAGCCTTCCAGGGTTTTTTAATATCACAAAACTTTCTTCCGGTCCGCTCTCAATTTGCTCCCAGAGCATTTCCACCCTCTATAATAGGTGGAACAGGAGTCTTGTAGCACAACCAGTTTAGTGTTGCTCTAGCATTCCAATCCACAGCAGGATGAATTAAAGTTCAATATTTCACTTTGCTGCTAGTATAATAATATTTAAACATAGGGTGGTTTACTGAAATTCTTGGGATGAGACGGAATGGTAATATAAAAAAAATAATGGCTATATCTTGATGTGGTATGGAAGTGTTGTCCAGATCTGCAGTGGGTGTTTCGTGAACACAGAGATTATTTTTCATCTGAGTCTAGGGAAGGAAAAAACCAGAACTATTCTGGTATGTTTGGGAAAGGTGTTTTATTTTTCTCCCTGATTTTAAAGTTCCTGTTGAAGAATATTTTGTGGTAGCTGTAGCCAAAGATGTCTGGATGGTCTCTACTTGACCTTGATGCGTACACAGTAGGATCCAGAATATTGTGTCGGTCTATACCATAGTACAGGGATTTGTGGACGTACTTCTCATTCCTAGAAAATGCCAGATTCTTAATTTGTACTTAGAGATGCTGGCACTTAACTGTTCATCAGGGAAAACATGTTAAAAATGTTCTGAGGGAGTGAAAACTGAATCTTAACTGTTAAAACTGAGAAGGGTATTTGTGGCTTTCTTTTTTTACATTGTCTTGAATAATGTTCTGTGGTTCAGCTGCTATCTCTGTTGACTACAGCGTTTCACCCCGATTTCCTCCAGAGAGTTGGCAGAAACTGCAACAAAGCGTTTTTGGCTGCTCTGCCAACCTTAGGTGGGTGGAGAGGAGAGACTTCTTTTCCATCTCCTCTCAAATTATGCTTTAAGCAGCCCTGCCTTGCTGATTGTCAATTACTTCCCCTTTGTTTCAAGAAATACTGTTTATTTTGGGAGTGGTTTTCTCTCACACCTCCTTTCTGGAGTTTTTTGAAAGCTTCAGTTATGGTCTGTCTTAACTCAAAAATGCTATTTACACATTTCATAATCACAGCTGATAGAAGCCAGTGGAAAATAAATACTTTGGGTTTGGATCAAGCCTGTAAAGTAGAAACACTTGTTAAGTTCCATTCAGAAATTTAGCCAAAATTGCAAAATGCTTTTAAAAAACAGGTATGATGATATATTATTCTGCTTTGGGTTTGTGGTGGGGATTTTTGTTGGGGTGGTTGAGTTTTGGGGCTTTTTTCCCCCATAGACTAGGAAGAACTGGAGACCCTTCTGGTATTCAGTTAAATGACAATCTCTTAGATTATATGTTTTTCTCATTTACGTGGGGAAGCTTCTTATGTATTCTAATAAATACTTTCAGCTAGTGAAGCAAAGGGGATTTTGTCTTGAAATTGAAGCAGTTAGTTTCCTGTGGTGGTTGTTTTCTTTTCCAATCTATTTCCTTCAGAAAGAGCTTTCAGCACTGTTGTTGACAATTCTGGTGGATACAGTTTTTAATTTCTATATCTTTGGCTTGACATGGCATTTTACATTGAGCAGTGCAGTGGTCAGAAGGCTGGGTTTGCTGTGGAATGCCTTGATCACTAAAGAGGTGTGTTTTGTAATTTGAGCAATAAGATACGGGTATCTTACTGCAACCTGTCAGTCAAGGGTACAGTCTCCAGTCTTAGCAGAGTCAGGCAGCTTGTTTATCCAAAAGCAAATACAGCATCAGCGAGACACCAAGAGGAATTCCACAACACTGTCCTGTTATGTTTTGTTTTCTGCTTGAATCGGTTGTGGGGACACATTCCCAATTGCTGCTCCAGGTCAGCTGCACTTTCTTTTAACAGTCAGTATGATCTTCATCTCACTTAGATTCAATTTCAGCCCATGCCTGCAGCGCCCCTGCTTCCCTTCAGTGCTGTGCTGGGGAGGGGAAGGTGAGGGAGAAGGAGGAACCTGCCAGCAGGTTAGCCTGGGAAAATCTGAATTCCAGGGCTGGCCCAGCCCAAGCTCTACAGACAGAAACATGGAGCTGGAGGGAGAGTGAGCAATGCAGAAGCATGAAGTTAACTTTGTTAGTAAAGCATCCAATACAGCTGTTTTACTATTTTGATGTCATTTGGTATAATCCTAATACTAAACTGTGCTGAGCTATCAACCGTGTCACTGCCATCCCTGTGTCAGCTCTTTGGAAGGTTTGGACTTTTATCTCCAAGAGTTTAAAAGATACCCCCTAGTATTAAATAGGCTGTAAGTAATGCTAATAACTGCTTCCCCACTGTAAATATGGTAAGCAGACTGTTGAAGCTGAGTGTCACTACTGCAGACCCCATTGTTTTGCCTCTCTTCTGCTGGATGGTTGTTGTAATTATAATAAAATCCTGCCTTTCCAGGGCCAGGGGGTATAACATGTGTTCCTCTGCATGCCTGACTTGGCAACTGGACTTCTCCTGGGTGCTTTTCTATGTGTTTAACATGTTACTTCTGATGGAGTTCTGCTTGAATTTCAACCAGGAAAAAAAAAATCTATATTTCTAACACTTGTAGTATTCTCCTTTTACTGAATTTTACTGTTTGTATACAATATAGGCATAAATGGAATGAATGGTTAGAGCATGAAATGTGGGGAAAGACCCATAGAAACTTAAATAAATTGAAAGAATAGTCATGCCAGGTTCACCTTGTTTGAAAACGCAGCTTAGCTTACTGCATCAGTACATTGGTCACCCTGAGGGCGAATTGGGAGATTGTTTTTCCTTGCCATGTGTAACTGATTGAATAAGTGCAAGGAATCTTGCCAAGAGGGTGGTGACACAGTTTTCCCAGGCAGGGTGAGATCGGAAGTACTGGCCAGGTGGAGTGGCCAAGTGTTTTCACAGAACAGATTTTATAGGTCAAGTCTTATCTCTCCATCTCCTCCACTGAGATTGATAACATAGAATATTTTTCCGTGCAGCCGTCTCCATGAGCATTGTGTATGACTTGTTAATATGTGGCCATAGAGAACATACTGGAAAGTTTTATATAATGAACTTCCAGTTCATGCTGAGTTGAAAACCAGCAGCAGGAGGCAGTAGCTAGGCTGCCCACACTTACCGCTTGTTTGGAGGACGAAGAGTTCTCTTTGGCACAGCCAGCTGCTGCTTCCTAATCTGTATCACACATGGCCAGCAACTTTGAAAAGGGATGTGTGTGTGGAAAAAATCAGCTGTGCCCCCTGTGTATTTCTGTAGGCTGAATGAAGCACCAAAAGACATGCCCATACTGCCTCTTGCTCTCAAAAATCTGCAAAGAAAGTGTGTCACTCATATCAACCATGAAGGAAATTGCAGCTCCTGTGGAAAAAGAGGGTGTTGTTTTCTGTTAACTTTGTGCTGATTCTGTTTAGGGAGATGGGGGTGTAAATGGGGGCTGTGTTCCTGCAAATCTGCTTTCCAGGGACCCCTTGGAACACACTACAGCCTGACCGTTTGCTCTCTCTATAAGGCTTGTAGGACACTGCCAAACTGGTTGCAAAAGGTCTGCCTGTTAACCTCCTCGTCTGGAAAGCTGCATGGATGAAATGCTGTCTGAAGAGAGGCCTTCCAAGACCCCAGGCCAGGCCAAGTTTTCTATACTTAATATTGCTGTTGCCACAAGAGCAGCAGATGTTTGCACAGTAGACAAACAACGTTGATGATAAAGCAAATTGACCTTTTTTGGAACAAGCTATTTGGAGTACATTCCTAGGGCAGGTTTTTTTTTTTTCCTTTCTCTTTTTTCCCTTTTTTTTTTTTTTTTTTTTTTCTGGGGCTCTATCTTTCTTCCAAAAGCTGCTTGGCTCTACATTGACATCTCTGCTAGAGGTGATAAAAAAGTTACAGAAGAGGGAGGTTTTACAAACTTTTCCACTAATGCTGATACTATAAATCATTTAACCTACTCCAAACCTATTTTTATCGTCTTTATTTTACTGAAGTAGTTATAGTGATGTTTATTTTCCAGGGTCCCTATGGGAACCCTGGAAGATTTCAGAATGTAATAATTAAAGAATGACAGGCCTTTCCTTGCAATATAAAGTGAGGAAGAGCTTTGTGGTTTAAGCAGCTATGCTGTTGCTTGTTAGCAAGAAATTTTGCCTTGTACTCTAGCCAGGCCTATAATGGTCAAAAAATGTTGAAGCTGAGAACTACATGTTTGTTTTCAATCAGTTGTTTTTCAAGTTAAAAGGCTCTAATGGCTTGTTTTAATTTGTTCAGTACTATTCGTCGGTAGTATTAATATTTGTATTCACTTAGTGTAGCACAGCTCAGGCTGTCCAAGTAAGGCTGTACATTTTCTTACTACTTTTTCTACTTCAAGACGTTTCTTTAAAGAAATAAAAAGATTACTGAAAGTTTGGGGAATCTCTGTGAACTTGAGTAATATTCTTCTGTTTAAATTGCATTTTAGCAGCACTTAAAATGTAACATTACACCTGTATTTTAATTTTGTACTTTGATATTTTGAATAAAGTTATTGTAAATGTAAAGCAAAAGTAGCACTACAGTGGAAATCTCAGTGTTAAAGGGTTGCATCTTTACTATTTGGACCTAACGCTGGGTTTTTTTAATCATAAGCTGATGTTCCTGTAGTTGGAACAGATGTAATTCCTGGGGGAGAATTGATTCCTGGTATCTGAGAAATTTCAGGAAAAAGAGACCAGGTTCAGACTTTGGAACCACTGAGATTTTTGAAGGGTTTCATCTATTGTACCACGAATGTTAGTGGAGCTGTACTGTAAACATAAATCCCTGCATTTTTGCGTCATTGTTGTTCAGATGTGGTGTAGAAAGCTACGTTAAGGACTAAGATGAAAACATTTTCTGGGGGTTTTTAGGTATCAAAACTACAGGTAGCTTGTTTCTTAAATCAGTTTGTAAGATTGCTTTGTTGAATAGAAGGCTTTTGGACAAGGATGCTGTAGTGCCTTGAAGGGCTGCATGATTAATACTAAATTTCTAAATTGAATTACAGGGTTTTTGCAAGGATTATTTCATAACATTAGAAAGAGAAAATACTGAATTCTAGGAGAACCCAAATTGGTTTCTTATATGTATCTAGGTTTATTTAACTTGGTTCTTACTTAGGGTCATTTGCTTTTGGAGCTTTTGAAAACAGTTCCCCATTTCTGTTTAGAAATGTTATTCTGAGCAGATTGTTCTGCAATATGATGCCTGTTACGACTCTTCCCTGTAAATAAAGCTGCAATGATTCCATCAGCCTCTGTAGAGAGAGAAATGGACATAGATGGGGCCCCTGTACTCTGAAAGCATAAACTAATAAGGTTTTTATGGGGCTTGTAAAATGGCAACTTTAAAACGTGCTTTTTGGGGGTTTTTGTGATTCAAGAATGTGATGGTCAGTGCCTTGTCTCTTACAAAAATACTGTCCCCTTTTCATAGATGTGAAATAGGGCGAAGTATCTCAAGTTGCTTGTTTGGGATCATTGAGCTAGACTGCCTTTGAGCCAGAAATTGAATTCATGTTTCTGAGACCCATCACAGTCCTGATTATACAACCTTCTTGTATGAACCATATTTGCTGAAGCAGCTGTTTTAGTTGTAGGATTTCATTTGTGTTAAAGTATTGAACACACCTTTAAAACAATAATTTTATAAAGAACTCCTTTTCCCGTAAATTACTTCAAGTTTTAATTTTTTTTCTTTTTTTTTTTTACCAAGGGTTCTGCTATGTATGTTTTGATGTAGAGTTATCAGTAACTTGTATGTTTTGCATGCATGCAGAGAGCGCGTGTTAATGAAGCAGGACTGGTTCATTGTAGTGCTAAATTGGACTGAATGAGAGGAATAGTGCTCCTGTTTTACTGCAAACAATGCTAGGGTTTTACCTTTCTGGAATACAATACATTATTTTGCTTACTGCTTTCAAATTTATTAAAAAAAAAGAGGGGGAAAAGGAGAGGGCAATGAAGCTTAACTTGAAAATACATTCAGGTTTTTTTTCACTGAATGTGTTAATAATGTCGTGAGTGCGACTGTTCTTCCTTGCAAAAGCCAAGTATTGACTGTTAAGTGTTCCCTATGTTGAAGAAGTAGTTTTCAAAAACATTGTGTAATACGTTTGGTAGGCCAATATTGCCCTTCCACTTACCATTCATCATCATTTAGATTTTTGATTGAATACAGTATTGTTTAGCTGGTTGGCAAATAAATTAATATTGTCCAAAGTGAATTCAATATATTATACTTTGCTTTTGTAACCAGAGTTTTATAGCACAGATGCAGTGGATGTCTGTGAACGCAAAAGTCTGTGGAAAAATACAGTCAGCTTGACTCCATTTTTTTTTTAATTAAAAGAAGGCAAACGCAAGCTTACTTTGTAAACCTTTTTCTCACAGTAGTTTTGATTTAGTTCTTACTTCATTATTTCTAGCTTTAAAGTCCATTATACTCCTTTAGGATATACAAATGTAAGTTATATAAGTATATAAGCAAAATGATCCCTTATTTTTAGGCCTCTGATTGCATCTCTTTTGTGTTACTGTTACCTTGTTTTTTGATTTTCCTGTGGGTTGTTTTTTGGATTTTTTAAATGATTCTTTTTTTTTTTCTTTGTTTCAGCCAAACCTTTTACATCTAAAGTGAAACAGATGCGACTACATAAAGAAGATTTTGAGATTCTGAAGGTGATTGGTCGAGGAGCCTTTGGGGAGGTATGTGAGAAGGAGGTGGAAGAGTTTGGATAATTCTCTTGCAAACCTGCAGCGCTGAGGAGAGACAGTTAATAACCGTACACTGATATACAGGTTTTTACATTATTTTGCCATAGTGGATATTATAGGCCCACCTTATGTTTGATGCAAGTACATCTTGTTTTATACATGCTTTGACAGCTCTTTTTAAGTCTTGTAAATTTTGAGAGCAGACAGGCTCACATGGATTAAGGGACAGTTTCAACTGTCTGAGGATAAATCATTTGTTTGACTAATTCTTTTCAGTCAGGAGGTGGAGGCCAGTGTGTAACTGATGGTATAGAGAGCTAAGAATTGCTAATTTTCCTAATAACTATATAGTCTGAAAGTAGTTTCAGCAGCTTAAATAGCCAAATATTGACACTGACGTTCCACCAACATAGAGAAATCTCTCTTTTCATGTGATTTAGTTTCCTATTTTAATGAATGTTTAAATATTTCTCTTGTATTTCTTTTAAGGACTTCAGCAGATGTTATTTTCTTTTTCAATAGTCACCTACTGCTGTCAAACCATACAAATTTTTGCTGCTTCTGATTAAGCAATCTCTCATTTGAAGTTGCTAGACAAGTCTGTTGATTACTAGGTCGAGGAAACTTAGAGTGTTAGCTTTCTGCCCCATTTTTCTTAATTCTTTTGGGTGCATGAGCTTTGTTTTACATGCAGTATACTGTAGGAAGAGCAGTCGAATGTACAACGATGCCTTGGGTTTTTCATACTCAAATATACTGTAGATGTGGATAGTGTGTAAAGCTTCTGCAGGAGGTACTCCGTACTGCCTGAAAATACATGTGAGCTTAAATCCAATGAATAAGATTTTCTGATCAAAGTCTTCATTGCCTTTGGAAATGGAAGTTCTCTTTGATATGAGAGGATTTCTGGAGGCTCTGGCATGCGGCAGAGAGGAGCTGTTCTTGGGTTCACTTACATGGTTGCATCTTGAGTGTAAAAATCAGTCTTTGCTAGTCTGTGATTATGGAAGAGCAGACTTCTGTAGGTAATAGGTAAGGAAGAGGAATTTTCACTGTAGTGTGTGCCTCTATGTACTCTGATCCCTATGTACAAATATAATCATTGGGCAGCTGTAAAAATAACTAAGAAGTAGTATTTATTTAGCTGCTTTATCACTCTTGGTTTTTGCTCCATCCTGGAGTAAAGCTTCTTTATAAAGGAAACTGATGGCTGAAGTTACTCACAGGTAATTTATCTTTAGAGTAAACCTCTGCCACAGAGAATGTTGCAATCTCCATTTTGATGTAAACACTTGTGCTTAAAAGATTAGCCTTGGTCAGTGCTACCATAGGAGTTGCAGCTGAGTTCATGTACAGACTGTGTTAAATATAAGAAAAATTGCTGATGTTGGTGTCTTCTTGTCAGAAGGATCGATCATACACGAAACCTGCCTTATATTGTGTTTTTTAAGAGAAGTCATGTTTGTCTCCTAAATCAGCATCAAATTCCACAGCAGCTAAACCGCAAAGAAACCTTACTTCTTTCTCAGGAAGTTCTTTGTGGTGAATCATCCCACGAACAGTGAGAATGTAACTTTCCCCGTTCCCTTTTGGGGACAGTCTGTGTAATTGGTTAGTTCTTCTCTTCTAGGAACAGTGTTTCTTTCTAATTCCTTATCTGAGGAAGATAGCATGACTCTATTAATTGTCAAAATCTTCAGCAAGGGGAAAACTGAAGTTTTTTCAGTGAAGATGTTTGGGGTTTTATGTTCTTAAAGTAGGAGTTAATAAATATTTGGAGGGATATATGTCTTTCTAGGTGAGCAGAGACAAGTTCTACACAGACATTTGTCTAAGAAAAGAAGTTCTATGTGAAATTGCTAATTTTCTTGTAAAATAACTAGTAAATATCTGAGCAAGATGGAAAAAAGGACCACCAAATTTTACTGCTACTTAAACCACAAAGAACCTATACTGATATTAAATTTCACAATACTTGTATTTACTGAGACAGATTAAGAAATCTGAAAGAATGTATTTTCTTTCCAGAAAACTATAAATGAGACCAAGGTTGCTCTAGGTTACTGGGAGGGGTAATTTTTGTCTCCTGAATCAACACAATTCTGAAATTCTGTAGACTACAAAGTTAGTGCAAGTTTTCTTTGGCACAGTCTCAGACTTGTTCTTATTTTGATTTTACGCTACTCAATTTCTTCAATTTGCATAGTCAAGAAATATTTCCCTTTTTGTTTTCACAAGTTTAACGCAGACAAAAAAGTAGTTTAAACTAGTTGCTGCTTATAACTGTAAGGGTTCATTGTTCCTAGTTTTGTTTTTCCCCTTACCCTTTTTTCTGCCTTCTGAGAAGGCTTCCTTTTTGTCAAATTATTCACATGCCCCTTCCTTCTGCATGCATACATTTACTTATTTACAATTATATGTAAGACTGCTGCCTTTAGAAAACACAGATGTTTTGCTTGGGGGAGGAGCAGGATTATCATGGTAAAATTAATAATGTGTTTCTTTGTGCTGGCTTTGAGCAGCAGGGTTTGAAAAACCTAACTCAAAACAAAAAGGCTTTAAACTTGGGAGCTGAAAAATGCTGCTAGGAAAGGTGAAGCAACTAGGCAACAGCTCTTAGTGGTGTCCTTCTGCAGCATAAAAGTGCAGCTTAATGGAAGTTCTGTGAAATACAAAATTTTCAGTTGATTCTATTATAGCTTTGAAAAAAAAATTCAGTGCATGCTTATGCTAGCAAAATTAGGTTGTTATGTTGTTGATATTTTGAAGATAATGAATTTTGTAGCTTGAGAATGAGCTAGTTACTTCTAATTTTTTAATACAGTTATGAACAGTAACATTCTTTCTTGTCTTCTTGTTCTTGCTGGACAAGAAAACCAATGCTGAATCTTCTTTTCTACTTGTATTGTTCTTATTTTTCTTTCTTTTTATTTCAACTTTAATAGCTTGTGTTCTAGGTTTTTTCTGTATAAGGCTATTGCTTTTTAAGCAGGGGGAAAGTACAGACAAATATCATAGAAACAAATAGCCAAGCATGGTGCAGAAGGTGTCTGATAACGTGCCAAACTAGATTACTGTTTGTGAGAAATAAGGAAAATGGTTGGAAGACTGGGAAAAAAACTTTCTATCTGACTAAACCCAAGATGTTTACATCAGCACATACCAAAGATTTTTTTTTGGGCTGCTCACAGGAAAACAAAATTTAAAACAACCCCAACCTTTAAAAAGTCAAATTTCAAGAAGTTCAGTAGCAAGACATTTCAGGATCACTAGGGCAGGAATGATTACTCTTTCTTCAGTCTTGTCAGCTTCACTGGGGAAGGGAAAAGATCAAAACAAAAGTCTGTGTGTATTTGTGCCTTTGTGTAGGTAGTAAATACTCTGTGTATATGTAAACACTGCCTGGGTTTGTAATCACAATTCAAAATTTTTTTTTGTTACGATTAGAAACTACATCAGTCTGCTCATTTCTGAAGTGTCAGATTGTATTTTCACAGTCTTGGAATGGGCACTTTAGAATTTGCTTTCATAAAGCACTGAGACACCCCCAAAACCATGCTGTGATTGCAGAAAGATGATGATGATGTCTGTGATCTTTTGTGTGTGGTGGTTATTGATATGGAATAACATTAATGGCTTTCACAGACTAAAAGCTTCAGACTGATTGTAAACACAGCTGGTAAACAGGAGTCTATTTTTATTCTTTAGCCACTCTTCAATGCTGTTACACATTTGCAGAGGGTACCAAGCCCTTGTTCATGCAACAGAAGGCTTGTGTTCCAAACCTTCTTCAAAGGCAGTACTGTAGCTCCTGTAGTTGTGTCCAAGTGAATGCTGAATAGAAGACTGAAAATTTAAGTATCTGTGCAGTCTTACTGTGTGTCTTCCAAAAACTAGGTCCTTTGCAGAATAACACAGCCTTGCAGTGAGCATGCTACAGGCAAGGAATGAAATCCTGAAATTGGCCCTGACTTGTACCGTCTTATGCCTCTGGCTGCCTCTACTCCAATGGTTAATGGTGGGAGAAAAACTTACTTTCCATGCCGGGCAGCAGGAGCTGCTCAGCTTTAGGAGCAGCAGCCGTGTAATTTTTCCCTGCAAGAGTCCCCAAACCCTTAAAGGTCTGCTACAACTGCATTCATACCTCAGGCTGCATCATCAGGTGTGTCCCTGTTGTCCGAGTTATGTAGGATACAGTTGGAATGCTGACTGGGTGCAGTGTTAAGACTTTCTCCTCCTGCCATTTCTCATTAGAAATTGATACAGATAATGGCTTACCAGAGCTTCTAACTAAGATTTAGCTAGTAAAGCAAAAGGATAATCAAGATCAAATCCACACTCTGGGCTATGTATCACTGCAATGGAATAATCTTTCCCTCAAAAAATTGAGGGAAGGTCTTGTGTTACCATGCACTGCAGAGCAAACATTCTTTATGAATTAAAATTATTATATTTTAGGCTAAAGTAATAATCCATTTTTGTTTTTCAAATCTGGAAGTTCCTTAATGGATTCTAAATCTGAATTTGAACCTCATGGGAGGTAACCTTTAAAATTTCTGTCCATAAACTAGTTTAAACAGGTAAATGTAGTACCTTTCTGTCTTATCTCCTCTTTTTTATCTCCCCGCCACTCCCTCCCCCTGCAACCCTGGAAGGCAGCAGTGTCAAGAGCAGGGCCGATAATGCACGTATGGGGAGTGACAGCTGCTTGATCTGTGAATCTGTAGCTGGACAAGAGCTACACACTGAGGGATACACATTGGTTTAGACATCAGAGTATTGCAAGCCTTCAACCTGTGCTTTTGCCTCGTTTGGGGAACTGTTGCAGCTGATGACACATTTGAAGATGGTTGAAAGAGGTTTGCATGACACATTCTTCAAACTGTCTGATCCTGTATTTTCTTTTCTGTTATCACTGTCTTCACACATTGCTGGTTTACTGATTATGAAAGAGGTGAAAGGAATGTCGGATTCAACCTTCATTTTTTTTTTGCCACTGGCCTGCAGGATGAAGATGATGATAATCTGTGTGACAGCATGTTGGTTTGTAACCAGATGCAAACAGAAATAAACTTTTATCTGCTTTCGTTTTAAGTTTCCTTTGAAATGGAAGAGGCAGAACAGGATAGTTGGAGAATGGTTGTTAAAATGTAGTGATTGTTGAACTTTTCTGGAGTATGTATGATAATGCTGGTCTAGTTCTGATCAGCGGCTTTGAGTTTGTGGCACTTGAATACACATTTTAGTTAAGACACTGAGCTTTCCATACCCGGGGAAGCCTAAACTGTGAAAACAAGTTTGTGTAAACTTCTTCTGTCCCTCTTCCCTAAAAATATTCTGTTAGTTTATATTATAACTAAACGAAACTAATATTCTCAGAAAAGGATGGTGTCAGTGAACTTAGTTCATTTATTGTTACGGAGGCCTATGGCATCTAATGTTTCTGAAGCTAGGAGGAAAGGAGGGGCAGCTGGGCAGGCTTGTTTTATTAAGTTTTACTTCTCTAGAAATTGTGCATTTTACTGTTTCCCTGTTGCTTACAACAGGCATGATAAAGAGCTCGTTGAACTTCAGGTAGAAAAATGTGAAGTCATTCCATCTGAAGAAAATCTAGTGCATTATTTGGAACAAGAGTGGATGTTGTTTTTTAGCAAACATACAGTTTTATTTGTGTCTAAAACTAAAACCACATTGTTTATCTTGATTTAGAATCTGCTACACTGTTACCTTTTCTTGAGGGCTCTGAGATTAAATTAGTGTGTAGCACTGAAGTCCAGGAGTATAAAGCATAGAGCCAGAGAGAGCTTCATGACACTGTGATAGAGCAAGAATTGTGATGGTCAGAAATTCCAGTTTTTCATTGATGGTCACCTAGAAAAAATTTTACATCGGGAAAGTGTGATACAAAAGGAAAGTTTACAGTAAACTTGGAATTTTCGTATTCTATTGATATGTTTCTGTCTTGATGGTGAGGTATTGTGTGCACAGTAAAAATGTGTCCAGAACACTCAGAAAAAAACCTCCAAAACTGCAAGGTTACATAAAAATGAAAACAATATGCAGTTTCTTGTTGTAACTTAGCTTTCATTTCTCTTTTCCAGGTTGCCGTAGTAAAACTGAAAAATGCAGATAAAGTTTTTGCCATGAAGATACTTAATAAGTGGGAGATGCTGAAGAGAGCTGAAGTAAGATTACAGTAATGTTTTCCTTGATTGTGTCCCGTCTTACTCTGCTGAACTGACATTTCTCTGTCCATGAGTCTCCGTGCTTATTAGAGGGATAGAGGAAGTGCTTCACTATTTACTGGCAGTATAAAGATTAATATTAAATAAGCTTAAAACACTTCATCAGAAGGGTTAAAATGGCCTGGAATCTTGACTTCTGTGGGGCTGTATGTTTTTGACATTAGGTCTTTTCTGTAATTGCCCAAGAATTACTAACTGCACAAGTGATCTTTTAATGCATTTGTTCTAGTTGCGAATGTAGTCTTTAGCAAATATTTTCCATGGTGGAAGGTAGTTACTGAGCTATAAGAAGGTAATTGCTGAGCTAAAGCTCATCAAGCCTATTAGTTTATCAGAAGTTAGAACTTAGCCCAATGAGTAGTCTGAAAAATCAGAAAGAGAAAAGCTTCAAATTAATTAGAGTGCATGTTTCCTAAAAGTGTTAATCTGCAAAATTATGTGATAAAAAGTTCCTCATTATAGCTTGAGTCCATTTTGTGTCTGAAAAAGGTAGAACAGCTCTTTTACCAGCCTTGCTTTTACCTTAGCTGCCTACTTTCACTATACAACTCTGCTCTTCATAAAGTCCTTGATATATTTCCCCTGCATTCCTTTGAAAGGAAGCTTATAAAATGCATCCTGCACCTGAATACTTGTGTATAAATTTTAGATGGAACATGTATCTAACTCTCTAATTTGCTTTGAAATTCTTCATCTATGCATACTAAAAATATACTCATAAATATATAGTTTTTATTTGAGACTTCAGCTTTGCTACTCTCAGGCTTCCTTGCTGTTCAACTGCTTCCAGCTTTATTCTGATTTCCACATTTATGTTTTAATTACATCTTGGTAGGAAGTGAGATCAATGGGAAACCATCACACTTTAAAAAAATGTATTCAGACAAATTAAAGGCAATTTCTGATGTGTGCACATCCTGTCTCTTTTAGTGAAAATGTTATCACATTAAGAAGTATAAATGGCTTGCAGATTGTGGTTAGATGTGCACAATGTGTTTCCTTTTTATCCAGAAATTATTCAGATACTGAGCAATCTGGCAGTAGTCTTGATACAAACAGGTATTTCTCTCCAAGACAAATGTCATTACTCTAAGTTTTATTATTTCAGAGAAAAAGAAAAGACCAGGAATAAAGCTCTACTCTATTTTTAAATGTACCCTTTTAAAGTGAGTTTGAAAACTTTCTTTTCATTAACATACAGTTATAAATAGGTTTCAAAAATTTTTCTCTACTCAAGGTATTAAAAATACTCTTCCCATGGGTCCAGCTGAATTTCTGAAAGTCTGAACCATTAGCCTAAAAAGAATTACAGCTATGTTTTTCCATGTATTTGTAACCCATGGGTATATAGTGGAAAGAGAACCATCTGGATTGAAAATGCATTATAAAGCATGACCTTTAGCAACTGTAACCTGTCATTTTTAAATGTTCATGAATGCACTTCTTACTGCTGATGGGGAAAATGACCCATTTTGGCTCTGTGAGATGTATGCTGCACTAACACCGAGATACACAGGAAAATCGTGCAGTCCAAGAACACAAGTATATAGATAGATCTATATGTTCATATGCCTCTATATCAACAGTGTGGGAAGTGGCAGTCATTTGTAAAAGCAGAAATGGAGTATGTGTTCAAAAAAGGCTCGAGAATGCCAGATTAAGGTTGAGGACTGCAAGCTCTGAGTGCAAAAACTTTGTTATGATTAAATTATACAGGTTGCAAAGTTAATGTTCTTTTTTGTATGATACAGAGCATAAATTTTCCAAATACTAGCCACTGTTGAGATGGGATGTAGAACTGGGAATGTTACTGATACAAGGAGTATCTGGAAGCGTGTGACATCTTGCTGTTACACTCCCAGACCTGTTACCCTGAGCGTTGACAGTCACTTAGAGTTACAAGTGTGCCATGCTGGTGCCAGATGAGGCTCAGGAGAGACCAGGACAAATATTAGGCAGCATGGAAGCAGTCAGCAGCCCCAGCAGGTGCTGACTCTGAGCTGTGAGAACATAAGCACCAAAAGGCAGAGCAAGTCAAATTCTTTGCTGCTGGAAGGCCACACTAACAGGGGAGATATGACCGCAGGACTGAGTTGGCTTTGCTGTGACAGAGTTGCATCAGATGACCTCCAGAGGTCTCTGCCAAGAGTTCAGGGCGACTGCCTAGGGAAGATGAAATGAAATGCTGGAATAATGGAAGGCACAAAAAAAGGCTTCATTTTAAAGAAGCCTGATTGAGCCATGTTACAGTAATTAAAAGAACCACTACTTCTGTCTCATGTTGTTGTTGGATTTTTTTTTTTTACCACTTCGACTCTGGCTGTTGCTGTCTCAGCTGTGATCTACTGTGATAGTAGCTGTTGCTTCAGCTCTAGGCATGTTGCCCAGAGGTGGGTGTCTGGAGTGCTCAAGGAATGCATGTTCTTTAGTCAAATCATGGCAAAAACAAGTGGAATTATATAAACTCTCTAGTAACTAATACTATGAATTGTGTCATAACAACTAGAGAAACTACCTGTTATTCATCGTTGTGAAAACAAGAGTTCACAGTTATTTCTTTCTGAAATATGTCAAGAGTTTACAAACAAAGAAGGAAAAAATCAAGCTGAAGCATCAGCTTTTCTTCCTTCTGAAGATGATCCATGCTCATTCTCCCACCCCAAGTCTATTTTCCATTCATTATCCTTTGAAGGTATTTGTTTTAAGTATGTCTTAAATTTTCTCAAATTTCACTGATTTATGTCCTGCATTGTGCAATAATTAAAGTATGTCACCTTAATTTTTCCTGGTTTGCATAGTTCTTACTCACTGTATTCACCAAGGAAAGGACTTGTGATGGTTTATTTGCTTGGAGGAGGGAATTACTTGCTGCTCTGTTTTTGCTGCGTGTATTCTTGTGCATATCTCAATTTTAAATGATATTTCACTTTTCATTCTTCAGTTTCCAAATCTTATAGCCAGCAAAAACCATGCTAGGATTTGGGAATTAAACTGAAAAAATAAAAAGCAAAGGCTTGAATTTCCTTTAAACTTAGCTTTCTCGAAGATGGAAAAGACAGAGCAGGGTTCAAAATGATGAAACGTCTTTGTGAAAAGCAGAGTGTGCTGGAATAAAGTATGGTCTGTGTTTTTCTCAAACTCTCTATTCTAAATAAAACCCATACAATATTATTCTTTCCTTTGTACTGTCTTTTAGATCTTCTTTTCTGAACAAAATTGTGTGTTGGCTTTGTTATTTGGTACCTTTTGTTTTCTTGTGCTACTCAGTCCAGAACTGACTGGCTTCAAAATGTTTGTGGATCTTCTTTGCTATACTTTCTTTCTGGCTTTTCATTGTTTGGTAATTTTTGTCTGTTATTCTGCGAAGTTGTTTCTGCTGAGGTATTTTTTTCTCTACTCAGGGCAAGTTGCAGGACCTTCACTGGATTAAATGCCTTGCTGCTTTGCACTTGGTTATTTCCTTCACCTTTTATCTTCTTTTGTTTTGTATAAACCTGTATTGCACAATTAAAACATTTGTTGGCAGTTCTTCTTCCTCCTCTGTTCCACTTGATACGAAGGCACCTCCTGCCTCCTGTTTTTCTTTCCAGTGTATTGAGGGAAAACCTCTTGGGATGTCTGATGAACATCTTATATCTAGCAAGAGCAATATTCACTTCTCCCTGCTTCTCCTGAGCAAGGGGTGTGCAGAAAGTGGTTAATAATTATCAAGTGATGACAACATGGAGTTATTGGCAGCTACTTTCAAATTAACCTTAAGTAAAAACTCAACTGTAAAACTAGGCTAACAGCATGATGAGATAAAACTCCAGATTCCAGCTCTCTGACTCCTAGTCCAGTTAAAATTATCTAATGCCATTTTTGATTGTTTTTCTTAACCATACATTGCTATTTCTGTCCTTATTGATACATCAAGATCTTGACATTTTAGACAATGGGAAGCTGTAGCTTATTTATCCCTTTGCCTTACTTAACAGTACAGAAAAGTACAACTGTTTAAATTTGAAGAAGGTGGGCTCTTCTCATGTCTACTTTTCTTTAGATTTTGTCATGTTTGAATAGTGTAATNTTTATATATTTTACCTAATGCCTATAATTATTTTCCTCCCCCTCAGACAGCCTGTTTTCGAGAAGAGAGAGACGTGTTAGTGAATGGAGATAACCAGTGGATCACAACATTACATTATGCATTCCAGGATGAAAACTATTTAGTGAGTGTTGCTTTTATATATATATACGCATATCTATCTATCTTTATATCTGTGTGTAAATCCAGAGTCTTGGTTGTGGTTTGAGACAGAAAATTATTTTATTTGTTAATTTGTGTTCTGGGCCATACAGACCATATGAAGATCTGTGATTTTTCCATAAAATTCTGAAGGGTGGAGACTGGTCAGAAACTTTGAAAGTTTTGCTATAAATACGTCAGGAAGGCAGGTTTGTTTTCTAAACGACTTTGCATTTGTAGATAAACCTTGGTCTATCTGCAGATTCTTTCTTCAATTTGTCATTCCAGTTTAATTGGATTCCTAAAACTAAAAGCGCACTTACTAATGTAGATTTTGTATTTTACTTTAATTTTTTATGATTAACCACGCTGGTTACTGTTTTACAGAGAGAAATTGGGAGTAGCCCTGTTTTGAAACAACTTACTATTTTGAGGACTTTAACTCAGTAAGCTATCACAAAACAATAAAATGTTATTGCATCATGGAAGAATGCCACCAAATGCTCGTAAATAAGAGTTGGAAGCTGTAGTTGTAGATTAAAATGTCTCTTATGTTATTTAATTTTTGAGTATTTTGAATGACTCACAAAAAGAAACTAATATGAGGAGAAGTGGCCAATTTTCTATAAAATCTTTCCCTTTTAAAAAGTGTTTTGATTACAATACAGTTCTGGTAATATTTATGCCTTAAAAAGTAAACAGCTACACATTGACGGCTTTTGATTATTTGGCTTTTATTGTCCCATCCTTTGGATTCTCTACCATTAGCAATTCTAATAATTTTTTTAAATCTACTATACAGCAACAGTAATTTTTTCTTCCCAGTCTGCCCTATACAAAAAGTGTTATACATTAAACTCTTGCAGAATTGCAGTGTTTTTTGCCATTATATTGCACTTTCTTCTGTCAGTTTAGATGCCTGGGGATCCATGGATTTTGGTAGATTTGTATAGAAATGGAGCTCTGCATTTGCAAGTCTAACTGTTGGCATAAATACCTCACAGCCAGCTTCCTACTTTGTTAATGTGGACAGTAAAAATAATCTCATGTATTGTGTAAATCTGATTTTATCATTAACAACACTTCAAGGAAAGTATTATATATTCCACAACAGCCGGATAGGATTTGTTTTATTCTTGCCAGTTTCCTTGTTTCCACTAAGCACAGAGCAGGTTCTGTTCTTCATCGTTGATAGGCTGCTGGCAGGAGCTAGTTCTGCAGCCCACTGGACAAAATATCAGGAATACTGGGAGTTTGTATCATCACTAGTTCTCCATATGCTTTTTATTAAAATCACGTGTAACACAAGTGGACTTTACAAAATATGTGGCTTGAGCAGTAGATGTGCTTGAGCACTGACTGTTGCTTGCCTTGAGATGGACCTCAACAGAGTGGAGGACTGAACAGAGTGAAAACTCACGAAGTTCCACAAAAAGAAAGGCAGTGCCCTGCACCTGGGGTGGAATAAAAGAAACTCAGTACATGCTGGGGGCCACGTGATTGGAAAGCAGCTTTACTTGAGGTCCTGGCAGATAACAAGCTTAACCATGAGCCAGCAGTGCGCTGTCAGAGTAAAATAGGCCAGGAGTATTCTGGGCTGCAAGGAAAAATGTGGCCAGCAGGTCAGGTGAGATCCTGTCTGCTCAGCCTAGCCCCAGCTGCACCATCCAGATCTGAGCTCCCCAGGGCAAAAGAGAGATGCAAACTGGAGCAAGTCCATTGCGAGGCCAGAAGGATGATTGAGGTGCTGAGGCATCATTCCTGTATGGAGAGCTGGGATTCTTCAGCCCAAATAAATGTGGGATGGAGGGGAGTTATCCTCAGTGTGTATAAACACCCAATAGAGGGAATCAAGACAAGGGAGCCAGATTCCTCTCGGTGGTGCCTGGGGAGAGGGCAGGAGCCAGTGGACACCACCTGAAATACAAAAAGGTTCATCAGATATCAGGAAAACCCTTTTTTATTGGGAGATACTCAAACCCCAGCTGGGGACAGTCATCATCAGCCTTTTCCAACTGACCCTACTTGAGCAGATGAGGTCTGAAGAAGTCCCTTCCATGAAATGAATCTGTGATTTCGGATTAAATGCCTGTGTTAAGCTTCCACTAGTTAATAGAATTTAAAGTTCTTAAATCTGTGCTTTTTCTTTCTCTTGGAAAGATGGTGCTGTTGTACAACAGTATTTTGAGAACTGGATAGTATTTGAGATACTTGGATAGATCTGGATGATTGTGTACATTTAGAAAGTATCTTTAAAGCTTTAAAAAAACCCTATTTTTTATAAGGACATGGATATTTGATATTGGATATTTGACGGAATTTTTTAATGTAAAATTTAGGTTTTAGATTTAACTGTTATTCCTATGCATGTATTTAACTTAATTTTCACAGCTTAATATCCTGAGTTACAGTTTAAGTGTTGGCTTATTCAAGGAGTTGAAGGTTTCTGTGTCATTAAGCTACTAAGTTGTTCTTGCAAACATAGGAGGAGGTGCAGAATCCTGTGTTTTAAGAGCCAAAATTAAATTATTTTGCTGTATCCCGTAGCTGAGTTGCAGAGGTTTTAAAAGTGCTGAAGAATGAGTGCAGAGATCCCACATCAATTAGGAGAATCTGAAGAGGTTTTTTTTCTATATACTTTCAAAGCAGTAAGTTCAGCTCTTGGAGATGTCTGTACAATGCATCACTAAATAATCAGTATCTGAAGTTCCAAAGGCTTAATGCATTTTCTAAAACTGTAAAACACAAGAAACTAATACGACCAATCTTGTTCCAGAAGGAGCATAGGAGCACCACTGAATAGAAGATACTTACCTCCTATAAGGATTGTGAGCATAATTTAAGAAGTTTATTATTCTTTTCACAAAGCACCAGATGAAAATTTGACTATCAACACATTTAGAATCTTGTGGAAATACCTTTTTTGCTTTTTTATGCACTCGGAATCAAAAAGGATGCCCATGTTATTGTGTATCAAGGTGTTAAAATCTTTGTTCATCACCTTTATTATTATAGAAAATATGAGGGAAAAGAAACAAGTGTAAGATTTCTGTCTACCCTTCATCTTCCCTAGAGCTGGCATAATTTTGCAGATTTTTTTCTTCATACTTATGTGTCTTTTTCTGAAAATGGGAAAGGCAAACATGTTAGGGAAACTAATAGAAATAGTCCCTTTAGGTTGCGTTTTCAGAATTTTAAAGAAACAAATGGGGATATATATTATTACATTTTCCATATTTTTTTTTATTTATGGTCTTCTTAAGAGTTACTGCTTCAAATGCAGATAGGCTACCTTCCTGGAAACAGACTTGAGCTCTAAACAAAAACTTTCAGCTAGTCTAGTGGAAATTTATTCTCAGGCACGTGATTTGATTCTTGGGGCTGTTCTGTGAAGGGCCAGGACCTGGTTTCGGTGATGCTTGTGGGTCCCTTCCAGCTCAGGATATTCTGTGGTTCTAAATTAACCGGTCCACAGTGATGTTTGAAGGTAATTGTCTTAGCAGTGCGTGTTAGATTAGAATGTTTATAATTAGTTTGTTAGTTATAATTAGATTGATTTTTTTTTTCTTTTTCCCATTTGCCCTCTCAGGTGCTGTTTCATAATTAAAAATAAACTAAACTAAGCTAAAATATAATAATCCTGAGTTTCACACTTAAGTTTCACTTTTTCCAGTAATTTTAACTATGTTGCTAAAAGAAGTAACATTTTATTCTGTATATACAGTAAAATGCAGAAAGGCTCTGATTTCTTTAAAGTCTTTGCATCCACTTTTATGGCTGGCAAGTTTTATGTTTCATTAGAATATAAGAAATCAGTATTTTTCTCCATCCTTTCAATTAGAGAAGGTGACATGTAGTTAATGTTGCCAGGTCCTGTATCATGTGTAATGTCAACAGTTTCTGGAATTATGCTGTGGGTCACTGGATGTATATATAAATTTGTTCTAATCTGATTAGTCTAAAAACTTTACTCTCCAAAGTAATGTGTTTAATGGGGAAAGAAGATGGTAGGAAAAAAAGGGAAAGCCTTGGAAATTAGGGCAACATAGATGAGATTACAAATTAACACTCTTGTTTCATTTTTATAGGTCTGTGCTTTAATCCTTACTCCTTTAGCATTCTAACAAAGGAAGGGTGCTGTTTTCTGAAGGGAATCCAGAGGACCTAAATATTTCATGCTTGGTGATGGGACTGTGGATGAAGTTGATACTATTTTGTCATGAGGCTTACTGTATTTGGGGAAGTATAAATATGAAAAATATTCAAGTCGGCTAAATGTTAAACTGCGGCTGAACTGACTGTTTTCAGGGCACCTAAGCATCTTGGTTTGTTTTTTTATGTCCATAATAATTTTTGCAGTGAATTAATTTTTATGCCTCAATGAGTATTTAGTCTCTTATTCACTCAATAAATTGTGATTCTTTCCCTCCCTCACTCTTTTCTCTTGTTGTTGTCACTCTATAGTACCTGGTTATGGATTACTATGTTGGAGGAGACCTGCTTACATTGCTCAGCAAGTTTGAAGACAGACTCCCTGAAGATATGGCTCGTTTTTATTTGGCTGAAATGGTGATAGCCATTGATTCAGTTCATCAGTTGCATTATGTTCACAGGTAAGTAATTAGAGCTCCAAATTCCTGTTGCAGTTATGGAGAGTTACTTGATGGAGTGAAACTACTTCCTGTTAGAAGATTTTTAAGTTGGTTACAAGTGTTTTCTGTGATAGTGAGCACGATAGAACCAATCTCTCTGTATGCTGTGGTTATTGGAGCTGTTGCTAAACTTGTACATGTGGTCAGAGGCAGGAAGGAGCCTCCAAATGCATCTCATGAACCTTGCACACTGGTGTGTTTGAGAGCTAATGATCCATAATTTATAAAAGCAAAACTGGAAACCTGTTTGTGAAATGTGATCAGCTTTGAACAGGTTTATTGAAAGGTCAAATTCTGTTTCTTCATTAATCTGTTTGATTTCTACCGAAGCTTGAAAACACACCACTTTCAGCTTTGAAATTTTTTTCAGCATTTTCTTTTGGACTTAAGGGTATAAGTCTTTAAAATAAAGTGAGGGCAGCTAAGTGAGTGGAAGTACTTAAGTAGTGGTACTTACCTTTACCTTAGTGTGTGTATGTATATGTATATATGTATATATAAATCCTGTGTTCACAGGAAAATAATAAGTCATTTGGGTCTAGCTTTTTTGGAGTTCATGATTGATTTTTCCACAATACCAGCATCATCTTTTCTTTGATATATCATTCTCTGCTGAACTCCATGGTAATTCCTGTGTGCAGAGGAAAAGGTTATCTTACAAGAGGCAGAATCTTCAAATGCACTCAACAGACGTACTTGACTCTGACAGAAGTCAGGAGGAAAACTCCAAGTTCTTGAAGCTGAATCATTAAGTTGGCAGAATGAGCTTGTTTGATACATCCATCTATTGCGCTTAATTGGAGTCTGTACTAACCAGGTCCTCTTTTACTGTTCCCACTTGGCTGCTTCGCTGCAAAAAAAGGTGGGGGGGGGGAGTGGGGGTGGTTTTAGGCTTGATTTTTTTTTTTTTTGGCCAAAAGGTGTATTGTGGTTGGTTTTGATGTGTTACTGGGTTGTGTTTTATTTCCTTTGGAATTCTGGCTTCTCATGAGAGAGCTGTAGGTGGGGTGGTGCTAAACTGCAAATCACTCTTCTTGAAGTTTGCTAGTTTTGCTGAAGAACTGTGTCTACCTGCTAAAGACAGCTTTGTGTGATAATGTCTCGTGGAAAAACCCGGCGTCCTTTCCTTGAGTATCGAAGATTTGAACTGTGTAATTTCTGTCTCTTTTTTTTTTGTTTTGCTCTTTGCTTAGGACCTGGTGTGAAAGGTTTTTTCATTTAATTTAATTTGGATCTAATTCTTAAAATGTGTTTGTGGGTAAATTGGTGAGACACTGTCTACTGTTGCCAGGTCTTTTACCCAGTAAATCTACCTATGGAGTAGTAATTCTTTCCAGAAGAACAGATTCCTCCTACCTTTTCCTCCAAACAGATCAAAATCTTTGTAATTTAGTACTGCTTGTATGTAATGTGCAACAGATGTGATGTTTCCATCCTCAAACAGTAGCGTCCCCAAGATTAAATAGGTGCTGGTATAAAATTCGGGATGACAGTAGTAGCATTGCAGTTGAAAACAATATGCTAATTATTATGCTTCCATATTTATTCATATGAATTTTTAACAACAACAAAAGTCCCTATGCATTCTCTGTCCTTTGTTGTTAGATTTGTGGCACTGCCAGTGAGCTTCACGTTCATAAAGTTCTAAATGCCACTTTGGCATTTTATCATTAGTGCTGCTGTAATACAATGCCTGTTTATAAAGGCATGTTTGGCAAGATTAAAAATGTAAAGAGCACTTGAGTATATGTTAAATGATCAGCCTTTGAAATGAGACCTCGTTTCACTGTTAGTTTTATTAAGATGTTTGCAAATGGTAAAGCAAAAGAAAGGAAAAGAAAACACATCACCTAAATGCCACTAATGCTCTTTTCCTGAAGGCTTAACCATGGTGGCCACATGCTTTTTTGGGAGTGCCTTGCACACAGCAAAGGATGTAGGAGAAGAAGGAGGAAATAGTGCTAAAAGCTGGATTAATGTAGCAGCTGCAGTAGTGGGATTTCAGATGAATAGCTAGTGTGCATCAGGATTTGATCTGGGTTGTTGCTACTGAACTAGAAACCATGCTTCAGGCATGTTTTGGTCAAGGTTGTAGTCACACCATAATATAGCAGATTGCTTTGTTTGGTTTCCTTTTAGTGCCCCGCTTCATTCAGGATAGACTTTCACATTAACCATTCAGAGTGGTGTACTTCAATGGTAATTTTCTGACTTTCTGTGATGTTTTTGTACTTTTTAAAAATGATATTTCTGTTTTTCTTCCAAGTGTGTCACTCCTTTTGTGCCTTTCTAGCATCAATCACTTTTTAGTTGTCAATTAGTTTTGTTTGGGAGTGATTCTGATTACAGTAGCTGTTTGTGTGCCAACCACTCTGATGTCAAATGCAAGACACTTTCCTTTCCTAAAGTACATTGGCCAAGATTGTGAAATGTCAAATTCGGACAACCTCAGCATTACTTAAATTATTGTATGTCAGGTTTTCAGTTGCAAATTTGAATGCTATTTCTGCACTAGCAATGTGTGATTGCAGGATGAATTTATAGTGGGAAGGAGATGAAAATCTAGGTATTAATAAAATTGTGCAGATAGATCGCATGGTGTTTTTGAAGCTCTCTCCTGATACCTAATGAATTTAAGAAAAAGAAAAGTTTCTGACTAAAAATAAGATTAATACTACCATTTTTTAGGGTGTTCTTAATGTTTTGCTCAGACTGTATCCTCTTCTTAGTTTCAACAGATATGTGAGGCAGTATTTTTGAGATAACATCAATCGGAACAGAAATCTTGGATAATTTTTCATTTCTGACTAGTTAATTTCTGTGAACAAATCTTGTGGTATTTTACCTGATGGCTAAATGATGACTCAGAATGTAAACAAAATGGCCTTTTCTTTAGTATCTTAGCTTTTGCCATTGTTATGAATTCACTAGCACTGGCACTACCAAGTGATGTTGAGAGCTCCAAGGCTAGCTTTAGAAAGGAAACTTCATGTGAGTTAAATATATGCGCAGCTGTGTAAAATGAGAAAGAAAGTATATACTTGTATCTCTCACAAATTCACAACTTCGTTGGGAAACTTATACCTAACCCCGGTATCTTCAATTACAATTCGTACCAATGAAGTGATGCTTGCTTTTAGGCCAAGGTTAAATATTATCTTTTGCCAGTCTTCTGCAAATTGTAGTATCATACAGGTTAAGAGTTCCCATTTATTAGGAATCAACATCATTTGTCCTTTATTTGTATATAATTTTAGCACCTTTCTTTTGATTTTCTTTTTTTTTTTCCTCTCTGAAAAAAGTCTCTACATGCATTATTGTTAATTTTAGTTTTAAGGTTTTGTTGTTAACTTAATTCCCCATGGCATATGTTAAAAGCTTGTATTTGCATGCATTATCAAATATCCAGGTGTGGACTGCAGTAAAACTCTTCTCAGTTTAAGACAGGTAGCTACAATTTCTTTATGAATGCTGTGTAACCACAAACACATAACAACTGTTTTTCCTACAACACCTTTATGATTTTATTGGTGAACCAGGTTTTCTCTCAGTTTTAGGTAAAGTAGAAATTCTTAGTTTGTCTAAATCCCTTTTTTTTTGGTAAACTTTTGTAAAAAAAGACTGGAGAAGGCCTGTCTGCCACAGGAGGAAATTTTCCCTGAGAACTGTGGAAGATGCCCTCTGGACAGGAGCTTGTGCTGGGCACACCCAGTGTGCCACTGGTGGCTTTGCACACCCCTGCACTGTCTGTGCTGCTGCCTTTTGTGCTGTCCTCTGAGGCAGCCCCTTAGTAAGGGTGCATCTAAGTCTATCTCTGTCCTAAATTTAATTTGGGGCATTACATCTTCTTGAAAAGTACAGAATTATAAGTGTTAACGTGCTCAAATAATTTTCATCTTGACTTTCTTTCCTCCACCTACTTATTCTGCGCAGGTTGCACAGTGATTCAGGGCAGAGCCAATTTGCAGCTAGGGAATGTTCAGCATTTAGACTCATGATCCTCCAGACCACTGCAAAAATACTGATTTAAAATCGTTTCCATATATTGGCACACACCCACATTAAACAGTCATCTTTTTCTATTGAATGGTAAAGCAATCCTTAGTTACCTTCTTACTAAGAAAATGTTTTGGGAAGATTATGAAACGCCTGTGGTAATTACTGGGTTTTGTTGGTTAAGTTTATGGGAGGATAGTTAAGAGTAGCAGGCAAACTCTTTAAGTTACATGCATGTCAGATGTTGTCTTTTGCATGTGTAAAGGTAGGCATGCAAAGCATAAACACACCATACCTTTCCAGAAAATATGTGAGATTACAGTTAGCTCCATCAGGGTGTTTCTGCATTTCTGGTTGCTGCTGTCTTTTGGTTGGAATGATTTTAGCATTCTAAACCACCAGATACCTTTTTTTATTTTTCTTTTTCAATTTTCTATATCAGCTTCTGAAGCTGAGCTTCACTGGAACATTTGAGTTCTTAAAATGTAGAGCAGCAGAATTCTCTGAGGAAGTGACATCCTTTCTGATAAATACTGAACGTAAGGGAATAAATCCATTAGAGGCATAAAAGAACTGTCTGTTCCCTATGAAGCCAGACTCTTTGCTTTTAACAAGAAGGTTCTATTTGTCCTCAGTAGAAATCATCTTAGGGGCATCCCTGAAATATTTACTGTCAGTAGGCAGCTGAAATCTGGTATCCCTTGTAGGATGCATTTCACTTTCAACTGTAAGTTTCAGTGCCAACGTATCCATTTTTGACTTGCTGAATAAGTGCTTTTCTGTCTTCTGGGCGTATCCCATCTTTACTGATCATTAATTTGCTTAAGTGGAAAATTTAGGGGTGGAAGGCCCATCTTGGGAGTTAGCTGCATTGCATGGTATGTCTGAGTTGAGTTGGCACAAAGATGAGCCAAGTGCTCTGGCCTTTGGTAAAGTGAGCCCTCATTGTGGGTTTGAAAGAAAGCAACGTTGTATTTTAAGTGTTTACTAAACTTTGCAACAGACATAATGTGGAATACACACATGAAGATGTCCTTACAAACTGCTGAGGGTGAAGGAAACAGGGCTAGAAAAATAAGGAAAAAATAACATCAGATTATTTTGATAGTTGCTGAAAATGTATTGCTTTGAAATGTGGCATGGTTTAGTTTTACATGGAAAACTACAGGACCAAAAGTTATTTTAGTGAGTGTTTAGTAAGCCAGTGCTTCCTTACAAGGTATTCTGTGACAAAGGTAGGAGAGCTCTGTGAGTTGTTTCCTCTCAATTTTTCCACTGAGAATACAAAGGTTATCTGGGCCTTCCTTCTGCCCTGTGACCTCCTATGGTACACAGGCTGGCAGCTGCTCTCTAAGTGTGCCCTCGGGGTGGCGTCTGACCTGCACTGAGGGCTGGATGAGGTTAATGCAATTCATTGGTGGGATTTCCAAAGGGTCTTGCCACGACCTAGACATATTTTGAAACAAAAGGCCCAGAAATGCTTGGAGTACCAAGAGCTAGTGGATCACACTGGCTGTACAGCACGGAGAAGGCAAATGGTTTCTTAGAGTGTCTCATGGGAGTGTTAATTTGAAAGCTGTGTAGTGGGTGACTGAGCTGATATGGACCTATATGTATATTCTGTGTTATTCGAGCAGAAGGAGTTTAAAAACCCTAAACCCAGCCCCTTAAGCAAAAGAAGCCTTGAGCAGTCCTTTCAGGAGAGTTGCCTTTACAAATGTATCTTTGGACCCTTTTTCTCCCATTGTTCCTCTCTCCCCAAGCTCCAGGCATTCCTTCTTCTCTGCTGAAACAAAGGTTTGTGGCGCTGTGCAGGGAACTGAACAGGGACACCAGGCCAAGTGCAAAGTAACTTTACATTTTAACTAAGCTGCGTCAATTCTTCAATCTTACAGAGAATAGTAGGAAGTTGCTTTAAGCTGGTCTTTCCAATAAAAACATTGCTCATTACATTGTGCCTGTTTCTCCTCTACATCCTGTGAGTGGTACTTGAGATATTGAGCGATGTGATTTTAAAGAAGAAGGGGCATAAGAAACAGTTGGAGTATCATAAATGTATGATATTCTCAGTTTACAGTAAAACCTGCCTCTTTAATGTTTGACCTCCGAGCAAAGGAGGTTGTTGATCATTTTCAGCTGAGGAAGGCTGGCATAACAAGGACTGCACCCCTCCTTTCTTTCTGAGTCCCTAACTGCCCTTTAGCTGGTACTGGTTCTCCTTTACTAGAAAGGAGACTCAGGAAAAGGAGGAGTGCGCAGATGAATTGTTTCTACTTTTTCATGTCGATTTGTGCACTTTCTGGATGAGATTGCTTGAAAGGCAGATGGATGTATGCACTCTGCCAGATGGTATGTACTCCCCCTTAGGTAGGAATTGGTTGTGATTGTCATAAAACAGAAGTGTTGAAACCCTCCTAAAAGTGAAAATGAAAGAGAGAGACAAGAAATAGAATTTGATTGGAAAGGGTCCTTGTTAACTCTTAAGGGGAGTATTATTAATGCCTGAAGTTTTCTATAGAAAAACCTGTGATCTTCCCTTCCAAGCAATAATGTTTAAAGTAACACCCAGAGGATGCTAAATGTGATGGAACTTTCCAAGAGCTCCTGCTGCCTCTGGCATAAAGATTGATTTGACTTCTTTGGTGTTCGCAGAAGAAAGGTCCATGTTAGAACAGTCATAGCTTTAACATGAGATCTGTTTCAATGTTTAAAGAAATCGGAGGTGTTCACAGAATTTAATAACTTCTTTTGAGGACAAAACATTCCCATTTGCAAGCTGTTTTTATGTAAGCTAAGCTATAATTTTACACTCATTCTCTTCTGATCATTTCAGACCTGGAAATACTTTTTCCTACTACTTTCTTTGATATCCAAAATTAACATCAGGAAAGTAGGATAAAAACATTTTTCTTTTTTCTAAATTTTTTGTCTCAGTGACAAAGGTTCTGAGGGTGTGATTAGCTCTTTGTTTGGTGACCAAGATAGAGTTGGTAATTAACTTTCAGTGATTTTGTTGTTGTTTATTAAGTTCAGAATGATGCAGGGAGAAATGAGGAAGGCAGTTGTGTCTTCATTATTCCCAAGTTTTTTGTTATATGAAAAGGAAACTATCTGCTTCATTTTGTCTTCTACAGACCTTGCATTTCATTATCTCTTTGTGAATATTTATTTCATAACCCTTTCATAGGGTCTCCAATTTTTATTTATTAATGCCTTGTGTGTTCCTCAAGTTCCTTCTTGAAATGCCTTTATTTTATGTGCCCTTTGCTTTCTTTTTAGTATTTGAAATACAACTGAGTTTACATTATTTGATTAAGATTAGAAGCTGCACTGAACAAATTCATTATCATTATCTGACTTCACATGTCATGTAGATTTTTTATTGCATAAATAAGCAGTGATTACTTGGCTTTAGAGTCAGATATTCCCGCAGTGTTCATATAAAACTGTAACTCTGAGATGCTTGAATGTATTATAAGAAATGTTTTGAAATCTGTCTTTTTTGCTAGAGCGTTCTTCCCTGTGAATATTTGGTGGATTTGGAGTGAAAATACCTTTAGCTGAACTTTCAGATCTGACAAGTAGAAATTTGAAGTTTGAATTTCTGAGTTGAATGACTATTGCCTCAACCACTAAATGTAGTACTTCCTTTTTTTTTCATGGTAAATTATGATAACTTTGCAAGATATTCTATTTTAATAAGATATCAGGGCAAGAATCTGATTCCTGGAAGGATAATTAAGGAAGTATTAGTCCAAATAACCTTGTCTACATTGAAGCTGTTCTTCATTCCCTCTTATATTTCCCTCTTGCATTTCCAGAAGAGCTGTTGTTGCATTGATAGAAGAGCCTACCTTGTGTTCCTTTTTAATAACAGCAAAATACTGCTGGCTTTTAACTTCTTAAATGAGAAAAAAAATAGGTCACTTAACATCCTGCAAATTAGAATACTGCTTACCAAGCAGATGCTTGCATGAGGTCAGGCTTGGTTCAGTTGTGGAAGGTTTCGTGGTTGGGGTCAGGGAAGCAAGACCTTGTGGAGCTTTATCTGAAAAGTTGTATTAAAATCTTTATTGACTCAGGTGCTGTGATGTTTGTGCTGTTCAGTTTTTCTTTATTGGCTATTGGGGGGCAGCCTTTAGCATTTCCTTGTGCAGCAGGAAGCAGTGATACTGCTGCCACTGTAACTCAGTAATTCTTAATCAGATACAGTGTGTGGAGTCCTGGAAAAGGGCATTAGTAAGGTAAAAAGAGAAAACTGGCATAGAGGAGAAGGGAAAAAAAGGGATGAGGGGCTAAAATCTGAGCTACAGTAGTAGCAAAGTTATGTCTTCTTCATATAGGAAATTGAACTACCACAGAGAGGAATTTACTTTAATTGTAGCTCTTTCAGACTTCTGCTTAAGTTTAAGGGCTGAAAATTCAGCCCTTACATTTCTTTCCGAGATGCATTTTAAAAAATATATTTGCATGGTTTTTTTTTTTTTAAAGCAAGCATTGTGCCTTGTGCTTTATGTCAAAAAGAAGTGATTTTTTTACATATGCAATTTGAATACAAAGACTTTTCCAATAACACTTTATTCTTAATAAGTGTAATTTTAGTGTGTTTGAGCAAACAGTATGTGCTTTATTTTTCTAATTATTTTAAAATTTCTGAGATGTTTTTCTGCCAAGCCACTGCAAGTACTGGATATACTGGGATACATTTCGACCAAATGCATTTCTTCGTTTGTAGCCTCTGGCTACACTTCCTTCCTTAGTCTGTTGCTCTCTGGAGTTTTATGCCAATGTCACAGAAGCTTATTATATTTGGATCATGCCTTTCAATATGATTTGTTTGTTTTCCAACAACAACAAAAGCAAAAAACACATACTGAACTATTTATGTCATATGTCTGTTGCTGCATGACATGGTAGAGAAACTGTAGACATATGCTTCAAGCCTGGTCTGGCGTATTCCCTCATGTTCACTTGCCTTTTGGTTGGAATAAAGATTATAATGCAGATTGAACCTGCCCAAACACATTCTGAATGCCTTATGGGATGAGAGATTTTAGGAAATATTTCTATTATTTTCCATGATTCCTGTTTATAAGAATTAATGTATTGTTTTCATATTATTTCTCTCAAATTATAATCTTTCTGTTGTGATTTAAACATGATCGGGCTTCTCTATTAATTGAGCTATTGCTTTTTTGTAAGATTTGCTTTAAAAAAAATAAAATATTCCTGTGTTAAAGGATGAAAGTGCATTTTTGATTTCTAAAGGAGTAATCTTCTGAAAAAAAGTGTATGCTCACAATCCTCCTCAGATGCCAGAGATATCGTAAGCTGATTTAAAGCTAATTTTGCATATAAATGTTTTGTTATATTTATACAAACATGCTTCATTTTTAATACACTTCCTTGTCTATATGCTGCAGTATTTTTAATTAGCCAAAGAGAAATGGTTACCAAAACTGCTTCCATACTGATTAATCTGGTAAAAAATCTTTGTACAGCTGCATTTGCAGGGCTGGCTCAGTGGCCAAAAAGAGGTGACTTTGCAGAGGGCCACACGGACACAGTGAAAAGCAGAAGCCAAGAGAGCTTTGCAAAACCAAACAAGCAAACAAGCAGGAGCTGAAAATTGTCTCACAGTGATTCTTGACAATGAGGTGGTGAATAGGGTCAACTGGGCATTCCATTTAGGTATGTTGGAGTTTTACACACTCTGGGAACTAGAAGAGAGCTTATAATATCCTCATTTAATAAATGAAGAAAGTGGAGCGCAGGCATGGTGAAAAATAAGCAGAGTGTGTAATTTCATGTGGTGAGGATATTTTCAATTTTATAGCAGAACAGTAGAGCTGTGGAGTTTGAGTTCAGGTTAATTTTGTCTCTGACATTGTAGGTGTAGTAACTGCCAAGCTACAGCTGAGAGAGTAAGTGGAACTCTTAAGATTATG
The DNA here is from genome assembly GCA_013397315.1 of Donacobius atricapilla. Lineage (NCBI taxonomy): Eukaryota > Metazoa > Chordata > Aves > Passeriformes > Mimidae > Donacobius > Donacobius atricapilla. The sequence continues at coordinate 1,713,914 of WBMY01011673.1, forward strand.
AATACTTCCAAAAAGACAAGTAAGTTTGGGGACTACAATAAATAAGATAAAATAAGAAATCCACAGGTATTTCAAAGACTGGTTTTGATCAGGGGACAGTGTTGCAAAATAGAAAGAAGAACTGGGGAATATAACTTTTCTTTTAGTGCATCTTACTTTAAAGAGTTTAGTAGTGATGAAAAAGAGCTAAATTTCTGTACCACCATGACACCGCTTGGTTTTGATTTGTTTCATATTATCGGAGCAACAGTTACATTTTGGCATATTTGGTAGCCTGATCGGAGTATCTTTATATGTAAGTCAAAATTTTAGGGTTTTCTTTTACAGATAAGAACTTTTGGAATAGTCTTTCATGACAATGTTGACTATGGTCATTCTTCAAGTTGTTGTTTAATCTTAGAGTTGTCAGACAACTTGTAAAATTTTAGTGTCAAGGATTGTAAACATTATATGAGATGGCATTTTGGAAAGAACTTGTGTTCTAGCTGCAGTATTTCTTACTCTGCTGGAATATTTTTTCCAGTGAAACCAAGAGCCATGGTTCCATCGCATTGTAAAGGTACAGATGTAAAATAATAATTTGGTGTACTCAATTCCTTCGCTATCACTTAAAATTGATAAGCTCTTGGTGTATAAAAGAAGTTTCTGCTGTTACACTCACCAGGAACGTATTTACATTTTACACTGTTAAGTGTAATCTGATTTCTGTTATTATAGTCTTCAGTTTAGTCATTTCTGTATGTGTGATATTCCAGTCTTCCCTGCTGCTACTGCAGCTCTTCAGCTTTGTAGTATCTACACATTTTATGAGTGTGCATTTATTTTTGTGCCAGGTTTTAAAGCTAAAATGTTTAATCAGTTTCAAAACTGGTCCCAGAGGATCAGCAGTAATAATCTCCCTCTGATTTTATTACCTCTTTCAGCATTATGCAGTCATCTCCCCTTTAGCCAGTTTATTATCAATACCTTTCCTAGTACTATCATTTGTTCTTTCAGTGACACTTTCTCTCATGTGAGAAAAATTAAAAATATTTTAATATGGAATTGTGTCTCAATCCGTAATACTGTGAGTGGCAAGAATTACCCGGTCTCAATGAATTGTGCAAACAAAAGAATTCAGATTTTGCTCTCAGTGTTTGCATGGCATAATGAGTTATTCCTCATGCTCATTCAGTGTTGCACATTATGTTTAAGGAAGTGAAAGTTGATTAGTGTCAGTATAGTCCACATATTTTCTGCCTGATTAATTGCAACAGCTCCAAATAACATTCTCTTCCTACTCACCTGTGTCAGAAAGCTGGTATTTCATTTAAGAATGTAAAATCCAAAAAGTGGTAGAAAATTTAAGTAAGAAAAGTATGATTTACAGTGACAGCACTTGTCAATGGACTCATAAAGAAATTACTGTCAAGTCACAACTCCTACTTAAACATTGAGTCAGCCTTTGGTTACCTTCTTTCTTTAACACTGTAGTTTCTGGAAAATATTTATCTGAGAGTCCGTTACTAATGTCATGGTTGCTTTTGACAGTCAAATGCTTAAGAGAGTTGTGAATGCTTAAATGTAAAACATCATGATTGCCAGTTGAATTTTCTAAGAGGGATTAACTTGTCTCTTGCAAAACAAATCTGAATCTGAGTTCTGAGGATATCATGGAAAGCAATGCAATATTTTTGTGTTGTGGTATCTAATTCAAAACCAGACCTTTGCATGCCTTCTCACAGATTTAATTCCAATTAAAAAAACCTGATTTATAATAAATGATGATGTTTCACTTTACAGTCTATGATAATAGAGTCTGTAATCGAGAATTACGCCGGCTTCATTAGAAATACAAACACAGAAGCTGCTCAGTGCACTTTCCCTGGTGATATAGTTCTGTTACCGCATTCTGCTTGTTCCATCATTTTCCTGCTTTTTCTGAATATACCAAAATTTAAAAATTTCTGGCCCATAATTTTTAAAATTACTTAGTGACTTCTGTACTCTGGCAGGAACTACACTATGCAAATATATACATGAATGCAAAACAGATTTCTGATTTCCCTACTTACCTTATGAACGTGTTGCCAGAACCTTTCTATGTTTGTGCCTGCCAAAACTCTGCCTGTCTCAATATTTTTGTATTCCTTCTACCCAGTATGCACTAACTTGAATGTGTGTATCTTAAAGTATCTTGACGAAACTAACACAAAACCTCTAACACACTGGAGCTTTTTTGAGGATATCATGTAGGGGGAATTAAAAAATCTAGATTTTTCACTTTAGCATCAAGTGTGTGTCTTCATGTTGCAGGTGCTGATTTTTGTGGGTTAGGAAATGTTGTGCAATGTTTTGGCTGTGCTTGTGTGATTCAGATCAATAAGTATTTCAGAAACTTGTTTTGTCACTATTACTGCCTCTCAGTTACCTAGTACCAGGTCAGTGCAGTGTAACGTGTATGGAATATTATTGGCAGCATCAAAAGAATCTTCTAATCCCTTTGTTCCAGAGTGATGAAATAGTAGAATTGTTTTGAGAATATCAGGAAATTCCTGTTCCCACATGAAAACAGAACATCTTGAACTGGATTGAAGTAGTTTTGGTATTGTGTTAGAAATTTTGACACAATCCTGATGTAGTTCTTGGGTTCTGTTATAATTTAAATTCTCTGTAACTGGTCTGCTTGGACACATTGCAGCAGTTACTGAAAAGCAAATGTTCATTTAAGGTAAAAAGGCAGCTTGTGTGTGAAATGGTTGAGATACACATCCTAGTGTGGGATTCATACTACAGGCTTTGACTTAATTTGTGTTTTGTGGTACTGAGAATTCTCGGCTGAAAGTATCTGATGGTAGGGTACTAGTTTGTACAACATTGAAATAGCACCAGTAATAATCTTACTGAAATTGGTAATTATATTAGCATAGTACATTAAATAGAAGAACTCTGAATGCCTTATCTTCTGTGTGTTACTTTTTTGGAACATTTCTAGTCTAATAGATCTTTTTGACCCACAATTTTATTTTAATGAACAGTTACAACATTCAAATCTCAGTTCTGGGCAGGCAGTACTGAACCACTCTTATATAATTTTATATACTCCTTGGTTCCAGATCCCTGAGAAGAAAGACATTTTAACCAGTGTTAGGTTTATTAAAAGAACCAGCTATCTATATACTAGTTGGTTATCAGTTTTGCAGGGTGTTGGGCTGTCTTACCTTCACTGTGCTTTTGCCAGGGAGGGTTGGAGAAGATGATCCTTGTGGTTCTTTTCAACCCAGTATTCTATGATCTTATTTAGAACATGCCATCTCAAACTGAGTACTAAAAATTTGGTGTTTAAGTAGTGGTCATTGCTTTCTGATGTTTCAACACAGAATAGGAACCTGTCTTTGAATCTGTGAAAAAGAATAGTGTAAGGCACCTGGGTAACTTTGCTTACTTAGGAAGCGTTGTTTTCTCATAATGCTTTGGTAATGGTGTCGATAATGTCAAGAATGGTAGGAAAAATGTCTCAATTTTTAAAAATGAACACTCTGCTGAAAGCCATTTGACTGGTGGTATGTTCAGAAAAGGGTCTCCTGGTTGGAGATGAGGCACAGGCACCAGGATCTTTGATTTCACACTTCTGAAAAAATTTCAAGCAAGTAAAACTAGGGGTTTTTTTAATTCAGATTTCTTCTGATGTAGATCAACTATAACACATGTCCAAAGGAAGTTTTTTATTAACTCTGCTTACGTGTCATGTTAATAAATCATTTATAGGTGCAACAGGTCTACTTGCTAGTTTAAGTTAGAAATTGATGTTCCTTGCTTTAGAAGTTTTGCATTCCATTTGGTTTCCAGGAAGAAAAGCAATGTTTGAGTCTTAGCCAGACAAGAAAAATTAATTCATGACTCATCAAGTCACATATCCCTCAATTCTCTCAGAAATAATGTCAAAACTAGCTAAAACTGTTCATTATGCAAGTTCTGAAGTGCACCTTCTGTAACATTACATATAGCCAAACACTTACTGTCAGACTTTGTTAACCGTCAGGTGCACCAGAGCCAACTAATTCTACTTAAACAAGCAAGCAACAATGAGATTAACTGTAGGTTAAGTGACTCAAAATAGCAGCTTTGATCCTCCAAGTGAACAGCAATTTAAATGGTGAGGAGACCAGACAGAAAATAAGCATGGGCGGTGAGGGAAATAAACAAGAGAAAGATGATAGTGATTTCTGAGAGCTTGAGGGATGGTGTGTGTGTTGTAGTTTTGAATATTCCTAAATAATTGTTTGTTCTAGGATAGGATTCTCTGTCTTTCTTTTAAAATTGTGAATTGAGCCACAGCTTGCACTCAGTAGCTGCAGTTCTCCATTTGAATCTCTCTCTAGTACAACACATGTAACTGAAGCACATCTGTCATATCCTTAATCCCTAATAAAAAAAACAGCAGTGCTGTGAAGTGTGTAGTTTCCTGCTATATGTTCTCTCATTGTAACTTCTTGATATGAATTCTGTTGATGCATTCAGTGATAGGACTAAAATGAAAAAGCTGGAATCACTTTCCATAGTTTTCTCCGAGATGCAGGTTTGTGGTTCACCTGGGTGCTTCAGCAGACTTGACTCTTGCCTGAGCACCAGCGGACTCTTACCACCCTCCCCTTCAGCTGTCTGCAGAAAGTGCTGCTTTTCACCGTTTTCACGACTCAAAACTTCTCTCTCTGACAGACTCCTCCTTTCTGCAGTTAATAGCTTTTGTATGAACATCAAATGTGAAAAAGCACAATAGAAAAAAAAAAGGTTGTTGCTAAATAATTAACAGGCAGGCTAGGAATTTAAAGCACATCTTCACATCCTGCTGTTCACTTTTTTCTGTCTTTTCCATTTTACTTCCATTCATGTTTATATTCTACAGCAAAGAAAGGTCAAGGAGCTGGTCTTCCTAGAAGAAAAAATTTCCAGACTGTGTAACATCTTGCTTGGTATCCCATGGTCCAATGAAGGATCAGAGCCTCAGTCTCTTACAGAATTCTTACTCAAATTCTCTGTCTGTAAAACAGACAGGGTAGAAGAACCTCTGATGAAAGGATGATAAAATGAAAATTTAAACCCTCATTATATAGGTCAGAAGTCTGTTATTTTCAATGTAATTTTAGTATCAAAAAGGGAAGCACCCTTTCCTGTCCCAAACCAGCAAAATAAAAGAGAAAACCTCTTTTAAGAAGTGTTGGACACAGGAGACTTCTGCAGAGTGTCCTAATTCACTTTATGATCCCCCTGGACATGGTCAGAAACAAACCTCTACAATTCCACATGGAATTAGTTTGACACAAATGAAATGCTAATGCCAAATAATAGTGTACAGTGTATCTTCTTTTAGCAGTCAGGATAAGATTTCTGACAGAAATTACTCTTTGCCCTGCTCCTCTGTATTCAGGTTTGAGAGGGCTGGTTATGTTTTGATGTGCCTAGCGTGGTCACTGCGGTGCCGTGCTTTGGGGCTGCCTTCCCACCATGACTCCAAACTGAGCAACAAGGCACAATGTTTACTTTTCACCCTTTAAAAAGGTATTTTGGAGTCCTGAGTGATACAACAAATAAAAATTACATCATGACAGAGGTGAGAGGATTTTTATGTTTCTTCATTTCTGCTTTCCTCATGAATTCAGAGCCATTTATGTCCTTCTTCAGCTCCTTCCACTGGGTTCTTCCACCCTGTTGCACTGTCCTCCCTCTGGAGGACTTGGTTGAGGATTTCATGAGAGGGTCATGATGTGATTTCTCACTTGGCTGTGGAATAGCACACAGGAAATGATACAGTCCTGTTGCTTGTTTCTTGTCAGTATACAGCCACGCCTGTGTACACTCCTGTAAGAAGCTCGCTCTTTTTCTTACTGTCTCCTTCAAGGCTTTGACTCAGCCTACACGAATATTGATCAGGTCAGTGGTTGACATGAAATGAATAATAACATGAAATAATCTAAATTTCCAGTGAAATACAAATTTTATTCCATTGCACATGTATGAGTGATTTTTCTCTCCTTTTTTCTCTGTCCCTTTTCTGTTTTTCAGTCACTTTGCATTTCTTGTGTTCAACAGCAGTATCTTCTGCTGTACTTGACAATTTGTGAATAGAATTCCTTCAACACAGCTTTTTGCATTGATTTTTTTTTGTTTTTTTAATAATCAAGAGGTAATAAATACGATGACATATTTGCAATACTGTAAAGCACATGTTCAAGCTGAGGGGAAGCAAGAGAGATTATCCTAAATTTAGTTTTATTATTTCAGGAGTTGTAGGTTCTTTGCTCCTCACTGTTCTACTTTTTACTTACTCACTAGGAAGAAATCTTCTTTCCTGTTAGCATTTAACCTCTATACTGACAATTTAGGGCACAGTTAAGTGGAAAGCAGATTTGGAAAAGCTATACTTTTTTCAGTTGTTGTTCTTTTCCCCCACCTCCCCTTTTTTCATGAAGAGGGGTAGATATTTTTAACAACACTGCCTTCCATTTAAAAAAAGAGGAATCCCAAATATCTGTGTAACTGCTGAATAAATCTTTATTGGGTAGAGGAAGAAGAAAACAAAGGTTCTGTGCAGCACATTAAAATGGCCACATAGTAGTGTTGTTTTCAGAAAAATTCTTCTTCTACTGGGGAGTCTTTCAAAAAATAAATGAAATCCAAAGCCCTACTAGCCTGGGAGAAGAGCAGTAAAACATATAGGGTATAACAGTGCTTCTTCACATATTGTAAGAGCTATGGCAATTATTTGATGTATATATTTGTTTTCTTGGGATGGCATTGGTTTTCTTCTCCTTGTAAACTATTTTTTTTTTAGTCTCCAGGGTTTACTTGCAGCTTTGCATATTATCTTTGTTCTGTTTCCCACATAACTCAGGAACAACAAACAATTCATTTAAATTTTTGTAATGTGCTCCCTATTCCTGAATATTTTACGTGCCCTTAAAATATGTTCTACTTTCTTCTGTGTTTCTCCCCCTCCCTTTAATATATTTTTAATAGTTTTTTATTGCTGATCAAATAAATGGATGGGGGAGAGGATAATATCAACCTCATATTAAGACTGTATATCCTTCTTTTGGAAAAACGAAAAGCATCAAGTGATCTCAGAACTCATTTCTGTACAGACCTCCTTTTCCCTCACCTCCCATAATTCTCAGTGTGTTTATAACTGTGTATTATTCCTGGAGGAAAATAGAAAAGGACTAAGGAAGAGTTGCCATGGTGTGCAGTATGGACCCAGCAGGTTAGTTGGTTTCTTGATCAGGCCCAGAAATTTTCTAGTGATTTGCAACTAATAGCTTGCTTAAGCTCAGGGCACTTATAAATATCCCTGATAGTTAAAATTCATGTAGGTGAGCCCTATACAGATATACAAAGACATATATAAGAATATCTATTAAAAAATTGTTAGATTGTCCAGATAGCCTTCTGAGTGAACACTCCTCTGTGAATTGTTTTCTTTGTATCATCAGTGGATTTAAAAAAAGGAGTATGTAAAATGGTTTTTTTTGACTATTGTTATCAAAACCAGAGCAAGTCCTCAGTTTATGTTGTCTGGTTTACTGTCAGAATTTTTCAATGCCATAAGCTGTTTCGAGGACTGTATGTGGTTATACTGAAAAGCAAAGAGCAGAGACTGCATATCTAAAATGAGAATCAAAAGGAAAGAAAACATTTATCTGCCTAGAAATATGTGTTAAGGTTTTTATGCATAGGTAGTAATTTACAGTGCAGCAGCTGGGCATATTCTGGATTCCTTGTTAGCCTCTTCTTTCAGGATTTCTTTGACAGATGGCACTCACAGATGGACATAACATTCTTAAGGAGCTTACTCTTTCTACTCCCTTACCCACCAGTAACTCATGATACTATTAGAAATCTAAAAGCTTTGACATGAATTAGCCTTACTTAGCAGACTTTAATTTTTTAATCTTCCGAATATGCTACAGGGTAGTAGTGCTTGTGGAGTTCTTAATCTGTTTACTTAAGTTCTTAGAAGCCAAAATGGAATTCCAATAAAGTTGACATGGCAAAACATGGCAAATATACTGTAATTTTATTGCTTTTTAAATTGTCATAATAATATTTCTTATTCTTATCTTCTGGAGGAAAAATATAGAATGATACAAAAGAGTACAGTTTGACAACCCAGAAACAGCCCTGTCAACTGAAGTTCGCATAGTTCAAGCAATTTGCTTGGTGTTCCACTTTGACTACAGTGAGATCTGAAGCAGATAAACCTAATATTTAAAATTGGCTGCTCAATGAAGCTTGTTTCTACTGCCATAAGCTTAAGTTAGTTTGGGTATTAGGATTTCAAAGTATCATCTAATAGGGTGCCTCAAAAAAAGAGCAAACTGTACTCAAGGTATTAGAATGTGTTTCTGTGATAGTTACTTGTTTGTCATGTACTTGATGTCATTTCTCAATATTCATGCAACTTTGGGCTTGAAGGCCATTATTCTTTCCAATGTTGATTCAAATGGCAGTTTTCCCTAATGAATGTTGTTGGTGTGGAGTTTCTGTTGAGGAATGTGAAACTATAAGCAGAGTGACTGGGTCCAAAAAAAGCATTGTGACAGCTGGGCAGGTTAGAGAGGCAAAAATAATGAGCGCCCTCAGCCAGGTCCTCTGCTGCGTGTATTTGTAGCTTATTAGAAAAGTAGAAGGACACCAGATGGAGATAGAAATGTGAACTCCATTTTTTTGCTGTGTTTTCTAAGTGCTGTGGAAATTCAAGGTACCCAACTCTTCCTTCACAAATAGTACGTAGCCTACCATGGCACAACTTCTGGTTCATGGCCTATTTTTAATTGTGTTCTTTTACTTTAGGGCCCCTTGCTAGGTGAGCAATCCACTCCCTGCAATCCCCTTTTTCCCAGGGGCTCCTTCATTTCAGGTTGCTTCAGTATTTTCAGTGTAGACACAGTTAGTTAAGTCACATAAGCATATAATTTAAACATCTCTTTCGAATCTTTCTGTCTGCAAGTAGTTGGGTTCTGAAGAACCCTCTGTAAGCAAACAGCCCTAATATAAATAATATTCTTCTGCATGTGATGAAGTGCTCTGTTCTAGGGGATGTGTATTCCTAAGAATAGTCTTTCATAATAATAAAAAAAGCATCCATCTAATTACTGCAAAATTACGAAACAATTTAGCTCATGAAAGTATGGTGAGAAAAGTAATCCATGCACTGGAATAAGTAGTCCAGGCCAGGATAGTGCCTAGTTTGCATCTTCAGCAAATTTCTTATATATTTTGCCACCTGAAAGTCTTCCTATAAACCTTGCTTTGCTCCTGGCTATTTTAAATATATATATGCACACATATGTGTGTGCTGTAGCCATTCTTATGAGGATATGAGTCTTCTCTGATAGCCAAGACTTTTTACGCAGAGAAAACTTGTGTGACAGAGCAGGGGTGTGGAGGGCTGCTCCTGCAGTATTGTCTGATGACTTTAGGCCAATCTTGCCAGCACTGATTATCTTAACATTGTAAGCAATGTCAGAGACTAACCTTGATTGCTGAGCATTTTGGAATAAATAGGGGCTTTCTGGTAGTCAGACTCTGGATCAGGGAAAGAAGGCTTTTAATTTTAACAAATTTTGTAAGCCTGGCTATTATTAAATGTCAAGATACAGTCAGCACAGTTTTATTTTTTTGCCTGTCATGTCCCTGCAGAGATGAGAGACAGAGAGACTTTGCTGATTTTTATGAACTGCAATTTCCAGTGTAAAAATAGGCATGTTCTTAATGCTAGGGCTGAAGATACTTTCTGTCTTGAGCCAGAAGAAGTCAGGAGTATGTAGGCTGCTACAACTGAAACTATAGTGCTTTGGTGTTACTGCATTTCAGAATTAGGTTTGAGGAGCTTTGGTACAATATAACCAGAAAGTTATTAATGAAATAAAATTAAAAAGGCAGCTTTAGTCATCATTTCAGAATCACAGGACGGGTGAGGTTGAAAGGGACCTCTTTAGGTCAGCTGATCTAACCCTCCTGCTTGGAATAAGGTCACTGAGAGCAGATTCCCAAGACCAATTTCCCGTTGGATTTTTTGAGTAGTCTTTTCAAATTAACTATATTTCTGGATTGGCTTTGATCACTGAATGGCACAGTACCTTCAGAGCTTTACCATATTGTGCTGCAGTTCTGTTGCAACTTGTTTCATGTAAGAATATATGCCTCACTTCCCAAGTGTTGTCTCCTTGCTTTTTCAAATTGCATTCAGTTAGTAGCAATTTTTACTAATTTTCTGCGTTGATTTTTGGACTTCTCAAACCAAGTATTGTTTTCCAAATCAGTTTTTGTTTCTGAAAAATAAATAGTTAAAACATTCCTTTTTGTTTCTCCCATCTTAGGTTTGTGCCTCTTTCAAAACTTTTGCAACAGGAGAGGCCATCATAAAAAGCTATTAAAATTACCAAAAAAGAAATAAGGTACAACATTTTCATGCATGAAATTTTACTCAATTATACTATTCTGTTGAAGATCAATGCATTATTAAATATTTAAATGTTCAATACTTTATGCGTGCCCAATTTTATATTTGAGTCCTCAAGAGATTTTTTTGTCCAATCAGTAACTCAGCTACAAGTCAACCCTGAGGAAAGTTCTATACAAACTTCTATACTCTTGGTCTACTGTGAGAGGCCAGTTAACTTGGGTTTGGTTTTTTTAATTTGTTTTTAACAGTTCCTATGTCAAACTATTTCAATTAACCTCCATTTTTTAAAATTTGAACTTTTGCAAGTTTCAGAATGCACTGGACTTCGTATTGCATGCTGAGTTGTTTGGCATAAGGAATTGTCTTTCTGATAATGTCTACCACTCTTTTATTCTTATTTCATTGGCATTTAAAATCACATCTGTAAATCAGCCTTGTAAAGTGCTGAATTTACAATGGTTATCAAATAGCACAGTGTGTTCCTGGTTGTAGTCTGTAAAGTTGACAAGACAATAGAAATAATCCCTAGGCAATCACAAGTGACTTTGCCCTGACATCTCTTTAAAGTGCTGCATGAGGGGGTCTAACCTGCATGTGAGGGTTTTTTCCATAGATATCTGGTTCTGTCAGCTGATTAGCATTTTAGATGAAGAGAGTAGCTATGGGGAGTATGTAGCTGCCAAGCATTTATCCAAAAGAATTTTTCAAATTGCCCCTTTTTTGAAACTTATTTTTTGAAATGAAGGGAAAAAATGGACATAAGCAGCTTTTAAAAATCATTATTCTTGGTTGGCGGCTGTTATCGTGCTTGAGATATCCATTACTTGGAAACAAATACATATGCACAAAGCCCACAGGGAGACATTTTTCTGGGGTAAATTAATTCTAGGATATTATAATTTGATGTGGTGGAGCATATATTTATAAGCCAGTAACTACACTCTGTTCAAGTGTTCAGGAATGAATATGAGTGCCTGAACAAACTCAAGATATATATGTGTTGGCTGATGTACTCGTTCCCTGTTGCTTGTTATTATTTCCTTTATTTGCATTTGAAATTCATAAAGAACATTGGATACCATTAGGTAAATACTGTCTCGTGTCCAGAATACTTGGCTGAGTGGCAGAAATTAAAGACTCTAGAGCAAAGGACTGAGAGAGGACTTGGAGGGGTCAGCTAGTACTTTCCTTGGGCTGCAAGGCAGGATCAAACTGTAGCTAAACCAGTCTTGATGGACATTTGTCTGACTGGTTTTAAAAGAAAAGTGATGGAGATGGTGACATTTCCTGAAGCAATTTGTTCCAGTGTCCTATTGTCATTATTATGGAAGTGTTTTCTAATGTTTCATTTGAGTATCTTTCATTGACACTTAAATTCAATTCTTTTTGTGTTACCACGGTCGGTGTGGGTGAGTATTCAGTTTAATCTGTTTTGCATTATAGACTTCAAGTCTGTGGTGCAGATTCTTCATAGTAAAGGTGGAATGTAATGTAATTACCTTATTTTTAGTGAAAACTGAAGTTACTTCTCTCAGTCTGGATTAGGGATTTAAAAAAGTACACTTTGGCAGGAAGTACAGTCTGCAACTAAGTTGGTTTGGAAGTATCTGATTCTGTAGGTGCTGCGCTAAATGTACTGCATGCAGTTCATGGAACCTTGAATTTTGTAGTGTTTTTCATTTAGTTTTGTGATATTACTAAGAATAAAACTTGGTTAGGATGTCTGACAATATGAACATAAAATTGTCCACACTGATAAATAAATAATGACTATATCACAGATCTAGAACCTTTATTGTCATGGTTTGGTTATGTTTCTAACTAATTAATGAGAGTCTATCCATTGAATGTAATGAGATTTAGAGGAACCTCCTGCTGCTTAGAGTAGAGAGATTCTTTTAGCAGGTGTGAAGTACTGGGTGTTCCTGGAACAGCACATACATAATAATTTATTATCAAGATTTAAAGAGAAAACAAGGGAGTTTTACAATGTTGAGATACTGTTTAAGAAAACAATAATTATAAAATAAGGTTGATTATAGCATTTATTTTTTCCTTGTAGTTGCCCTTCTTATTAAGGCTTAAATTCTGAAGTGTTCAGTCTTTGGCTGTTATTATTAACTTCAGAGCTATATGCAAGGCTACTGCATCGTATTTGCTTGTAAGCTTTAGTTTGTCAGCTTTACATGAAGCAGGTTTTGTTTAGTATACAAACATGCTGCAATGGTTTGGGTGCTATATAAATAATAAGGCTAAGATCAAAGTTATTTAAATTACTTTGGTTTCAATCGAAATACGTGCTTTTTGGATTTCACCCAAAAATGAAGGAATGTCTGTTTAGGAGAAGGCAGAGTAGAGTCCTGATAAGAGGCATGGTTAATGAGGTACAACATATTCCAGTTTTCTCATGCTGCTATCTTCTGCAGCCTATCTTGTTGGGATTGCTAAAGAATAACTGCCAACTGTCCAAATCTAATTTGGCTCAGTGCGCGTTGGTCTTTCTGCCAGATGGAGCCTATTTCTACTTTTGCTCATCAGAATTCAGATAAACCGTAGTTGGCAGATATGGCAATGCTGACTTTGATATAACCCAGTCCTCTGTAATGGAAAATAGAAATAACCTGCTGGACATCAATGTCCGTACATTTGAATATGAAAAAAGGCATTATTTGACCAGCATTCTTGATGGAAGTTCACCTGTTGTTTCACTCTCCATATCTGAAGCAAGCTGTCAGTAGATTATCACTGAATACCTTAATAAAAACTTCACAGGCACAAAATTTTCTCATTTCATTGGAGTGCTGCCAAAACCAAATGTCTTAATTTTTAATTGTGGATGTAGCATTTCTTTGTGAGAGAGGTATATGAAGGGAAAGTCTGCCTGGAACAACAGAAGGGAGTGAAATAAGCAGTTTGCCAAACTTCTGTCCTGACTAAGGATAATCCTGTGTTCTGAAGGAATTTTGGATAAAAAGTCCAGGCATTCTGACAGTGAAGTCTTGGTTGTGTTTTTTCTTAAAGTGGGTAACTTGGCAAAGGATGGCATTTCTTGTTTTAAGAGTGAATAGGTGTAATCATTCATGTCTGGTTTTAACCTTTTGATGTATAATTTTGGGGAATGCTCTTGCAGGTACAGTGAGCAAATAAGATGCTGTGAAATCTTTAATTTGTAATAAGCTTTCTGGATCAGTTTCTCTGTGCTAGCAGTTACAGCTGAAACTGATTTATTTTTCTCAAATGCTGGTGTTTTAATTTGCATTGGTAGCGTTAAAAATACTGTTCATGTGAATTTTTCACAGAAAAATAATTCATTGTAAGCTATTCACTTTGTTCCTTGCTATTCAAGAATAGCATGTCTTGAGGCATGTGACCTATTTGGGAAAATTAATTGATTTCCATACTTTTCTAGTGTTAGCATTAGGAATAAAAATTTGTTCTCCTGATCATCTCTTTCTTATCTGCTGGGCTCAAATAAACTAGTAGCTCAGCTATCAAATTGACCCTTTGATTTCAGGCAGGTCCATTTCTTTTTTCAGGCTCAGCTCACATTGTGGTTGTTGCATTTTGAACTTTGTGAGTCCCTTTATTGTAATTTCAGTTCTGCTGTTTTTTTAAGTGCTCAGCTGTGTATGTAAGGACAGTCCATCAGCATCTGAAATGTTTATTCCAAGGAGGATATGTTGGACATAATCAGAGGTTCCTACTTGTACCACCTGGCCACTTTTGTTGATCTTGAGGACTTGCTTTTTCCTCAATTTCTGCCTGATCACTTATGTTTTGAAAGAAAAAATAATAACACAGATGAATAACTAAACCAAATAAATATATCTGTATCATAACTGTACAGCTACCAAGAAGAGGGATCCCTAGTGGTCACAAAATCTTTAATGCCTCTAGGGATTTTTATCACATAAACTTAGAAGATATAAGCCCGTGAGTTGACCCACTGGCACAGTCTTTGGTACTGTTTGACACGACTGCTTCTCCATCATTCTGATACGGTTCTTGAAATAATTGTCCCTCTGTTTTTGATGCATCTTCCATTCTGTTTGTCTGGTCCCCTCCTCCATGAAGCTGCCCTCGAAATAGAATTAAGGTTCTTCTAAATCTGCTGCTTCCTGTTCTGTAGACCTGAGGAACTTCATGTGGTCCTGCAAATAACAGAATTGCATTGATCCAATGATACAGGGAGTGACATAGATGAACTTCAGGGACATGTATGCCTTGAAACCATAAGATGATCAGATAATTCAAGTTGTAAGGAATATAAGCGAGTTTTCTAGTCCAAATTTCAATATGCAAGACCTCATGATTCCTCAAGTTTCCTTTAGGATCAGAAATTAATCCAAGGAAAAAAAAAGTGTTCACATGTATTAAAAATACTTTTTTAGTTTATTTTACAGCTGGAATGTGCTATGGATTTAGCATGTCTCAGAGGGAATACTTTTTCTTGAGTCTTACTGAACAAATGAAATTCTACTCTGGCTCATTAAAAGAGAAATCAAAATAAATGGCAGTAATCCAGATATCTGCTGTAGTCCTATTTCAGAATGTTATTTATATTAACACAGTTAGTATGTAAAATGTTTGGGTTTTAATTACAGCTTAAGAAAGTAAACAGTTTTAAAGAGAGGTGAGTGAAGTCATCTGGGTAAACATGCCAATCCGAAGAACAGCTCCTCAAATTAAACTAAGAAGGATTATAAGGAAGGATTCATAGAGATTTTTCTTTTTTTCATTAGCCTTCACACTCATTTTCGGTGCAAGTGAAGTGTTCAGTATTACACACTGTTTATGCCTGTTCCATTGTCCAGAAAACAGCAGGAAAGCTGCTGTGCAGTGCTGATTTTCTCCTACAGTCAAGGCCAACAAAGCTCAGAAAAGTAGAAGTTGCTCCTGGACACTCTATTGGAGTCAGAGTTTAAATGGATATATGTGTTTCTAGAGAAGTTTATTTGGTCCAGATTTCTAGTTCCTTTGGCACTGTTAAATCAGTCATGGAAAGAACAAAGTTTCTTTGGGTGTATTGAGTTCCTGTGTTCCCTTAATTCATTGTGGAGCATATTTGGAGAATTTGTACTAGCTTGGCTTGTGCCAGGCCCAGCTCTGGCAACCTGCACCCCTTGCACATTGAGCTTCCCCAGAAGCTGCTGTCCGAGTAGGGCTGAGCTGTCTGGGGCTTGGTCAGGCTCAGGGTGTCCAGAGAGCACAGGGGTGTCAGAGCAATTGCCCCAGTTCAGTACTTGTTCCCACTATAATTCTGGCTCATAAAATACCTTTCAAATGCTTTTGTTTCTTGAACGTGAGTTCATATTTCATATTTCTTGTGAGATGACCTTTTTGTTTTATTGCACTGAACTAATTATGGAGTCAGTAGGGTATTTGGGCTCCACAGCCTTCTAGCCAGGCGATAGTAGTTGCTTGACTGGTCACCATTGTTCTTGTTGGGTGATGTTTAAATGGTTTGCCCACTATCACCTGGTAACTCTTACCTCCGGAGATTCAGCTCAGCGAATCTGAGACCTTCACTAAGCCATATAACTTTTCATTATTTGCTCATTAATTTTGCTAGATTTTAGCTACTTGGTCTGGAATTTTTGTTCCTTCATGTTTGCCCGAAGCAACAAGTATTCCTCTTTCCAGAAACAAGATCAAGAAACATGGATTGCTTTTCCTATATAGATTTTCAATTAATAAAATAATCATTACAAAACCACTGAGAAACTCTTCTGCTGTGGGATGTGGAGACTTGAAATTCAGGAGAGAATCCTCCACGGGTCATGGATATATTTTCATTCCTCTGTCCCCCACCTAAATACTTTCAGGTTATAATTTTTCCCTCAGTATTCCAGTTGTTATGAGTTCCAAAGAACTGCGTGCAGAGTTTGATCCCTAAGTACTTTTCCAGTTTTCTTCTGCTGTCGCTTTGCACTGCTTCAGAGCTGTAATATTGAAGGAATTTGGGGAGATGCTGATAAATAGACACTAGATATGGAGTGTCTCTATTACTGATAGTTCTCTTCCTTTTGGTGCCAAAGAAGATTGTTATGCAAATTGGACAGGAAGTGGACATGAGGAAAGAGGATAGTTGTCGTGCATCACGGGAATAAGAATGGGAATGGGACTGTGAGGAAACAGTGACTGCTGAGAACTGAAACGGGTTTAAAAAAAAGATTAGTTAATTTTGAGCAGGTAGGGAGATGAGGACTTGGGAATTAAGAAGCTGAGAGAGAAAGAAGGAAATAGAAGGGGAGGAAATTTGGGGTTGATGGGTTGTGGAGGATTGGACATCTCAGCTTTTGAGGTGAGACTAGGAGAGATAGGAATAAAAGTGCAGTTGAGATGGAAGTAGAAGGAACCAGTCCATACAGTGGAGAAACTGGGATTAACTGGGATAACCTGAGGAAGGTCGAGCGAATGTGAAGAGAGAATACCATATTCTCTTTAGAACAGGAATAGTTCTGATCATTTAAGAGAGTAAACAAATGTCATTCAAAACAAAACCTGGAACAAAACTCATCATTCTAATGCCATCTAACTGTGCAGGCTCAGTAGAGATGCAGGTTTAAGACATTATTTTTTCCCATAATCACCACCTTCACACTCTCCAGTTACACTGGCAATAATTACTCCTGTTCCTTGTTCCCCTCTGGGGCTCATAATTTTCCTTCCCTTTGCTTGTAGCCTACCGTGCTCTGCAGGTATTAGCAATTCTTGTCTTTCAAACTGTCTTTTATTAATGTAGTTCAGAATTCAGAACAGTTGTTCATAGCTCATAGCTTCTGTTACAAGAGCTGAAAAGAATTTGTATTTATTAAGTCGGTCTTTTTTCCTTAACTGTAAAAATTGTTCATATGAAGTTATTACTGAGTATTACAAATGCCTGAAGATTTCTACGTATGCAGAAAATTTTCTGCAAGAAATTGTTGTTCCTTCAAGTGCATTCAATGTTGTTTGCAGGTTTGGTTTTGCATAGTGTTAACAACACAATGAGATTTTTTCATGTTTTCTTGCTGTTTTGTGAGATTGAATGGGAGAGGTTGGGATGATGATGATGATTATTAATGTTATTATTATTTCTCTAGGGATTTTATTAAAAGATAGAACATGGATAAATGGAGCCTCAAGGGTGACTCATGTTTTTGTTTAGCTTGAACTAGGTCCAGCTTCTAGGAGGAACTGGATTTTAGGTGCATGTTTTTGCAGAGTGTTTCAAACTGAAGTTAAAATTCCAGCAGTTTCAATGGCATGTGTTTGTTTTTATTTAGAAGTGTGTTTAAGGAATATTTTTGGTGGGTGAATGGAAAACAAACAAAACTATCTCAGTCTGGAGGCTGCAATTCTTTGGCATGTTCAGTGTCAGCAAAAATCAAGTGGAAGAATGGTCTTATGAGAATGGACTTGGTTACTTTTTCTGATTTACTTTGTAAAGAATTGCATTTATGCTCAGTTGCAAGTTATGAAAGTATGATTTCTTGCAGAGTTTGCTTTCGACTTTGTAAATATTTCTGTGTGTTTGAAAGGTGCCTAAAGTTTGTTTTCAGCACAGGCCACTGCCTGCTTCTCTATGAGTAACACAAATTCAGGAAGTACTTCTCTTCAAAACAATAAATTGTTACCGTATTAATTGTCACCGAGTGTATGACACTCTGACACCTTTATGCCAATGCTTCTATAATGTTCAAGCTGTGGTTCTAATTTTTTTCCATTGTAAATTATCTGTAAGCCTTGTCTGTAACTCAATTTCCAATTGGGAAATAAACCAAAAAAACACAACAGTGACTAAACACCAAAATTCGAAAACAAAATTTGCTTCCAAGTGCAATGTGAACATTTTAGCTTATGAATATTTTGAGATTTGTCTTCAAAGTAATCAGTGACATTCATTTTATAATGTTAACTATTTCAGGATTTTGTTGGGCTTGTTCTGTTGTGAAATCTGGATGTTGTTTTCCAGCTCCAGTATAAGGATGCATCTTCCACTTGAGAGCATTCCACTAAAATTCCTCAGATGATTTAAAAGTTTTATATACAAAAGCTCAGAGCAAGTGAGATTCTCCTGTCTACCCTTGAGACATGAGAGGAATTTAACTGCACAATTCTTACTAAAATTAAGAGGCATTGTAGGATTTGACTGATCTACAGCCCCTGTCATGAAATGTCTCTAGTGCAAATTTCCTATATCATGGGTGACTGTCTTCTCTGTACTGACGGGTTGCTAGTTTTGAATTAAAAGACTGTTGCAGAGTTAATGCTTGGAATGCATCTCATGCAATACATTTTGTACTAATCCTAGAATTTGTTTAATTGCAGGGATATAAAACCAGACAACATCTTGATGGATATGAATGGACATATTCGATTAGCAGATTTTGGTTCTTGTCTGAAACTGATGGAAGATGGAACGGTAAATTAAAAAGAATGATAAATTCCTAAGTATTTTTTTCTTCAGTCCATTGATAGCCACAAAAAATGTGCTGATAAAGGGAAAAGGTGCCTTAGGGGAAATGAAATGGAACTGTAAATGGTCTTGGTATATAACTAACTTCCTTGAAAATACAACTGCAGACTGCTTGGATCTGCAGTATATTATAAACTTTTTAGCATTCAGTCAAGTCATAAATAAATAAAGAGATGCTGTGCTGTCAATGCCAAGTAGGTGTTTATGAACTATGAATTTCTCCGTTTTAAGCTCTGGGCTGTAATCTTTATTGAAAATGTAAGCTTTAGGATGAGCAGGATGAGATACTGAAACGTGATGATGTTCTTCTAGTAACATTTAAGTTTGCACAGCGTATAGTAAATGTGACTAAAATGTAATTCCAGTATGTTTAATCATGTCCCAGGGGTTTACGAAGTATTTGACCTAATATATGTGATTACCAAATCTATAATTGCTTACTGGCTCTAATCCTGACAATTGACAGTTTTGTCCTTTATCTGTTTTTAAATATTGATAATAGTTTAGCAAAAGTATATTTTTGTGATGCCTATTAATTTAATGCCTTGGATGCTTAAGTATTTCTTTATGAATTTAGAAGCTTTTGCTTGTGTTTAGTTGTTTTTGCTGTGACAAGAATGCTGGGCTAAATTTATATATACATGGGCACAGTACCACAGTATCTGTAATGATGAAAGTTGATTTTAATCCTGAAAATGTTATTTCTCCAGGTCCAATCTTCAGTGGCAGTTGGAACGCCAGACTACATCTCTCCAGAAATCTTACAGGCCATGGAAGATGGAAAAGGGAAGTATGGGCCCGAGTGTGACTGGTGGTCCCTGGGCGTTTGCATGTATGAAATGCTTTATGGAGAAACGCCCTTTTATGCTGAGTCCTTGGTGGAGACCTATGGGAAAATAATGAACCACAAAGTTAGTGCACTTTCTGTCTGTCTCTAAGCTAATTTATAATAATGGGGTAACTTGAACATGTATTTAAAAATAAGTTTTTATGTACTAATTATGTTAAGTGTTCATAAATGTAGAACAAAAAATATGTTTCCATCTAGCAAGTTAATGGTTATGGATTGCAGATGACTTTACTTTGGGATAAGGCTAAAACTTAAAATCTGACTTTGGAAACATGGCTGTTAATTCACTCTGTGGAGTCTGTCTTGGCTACATGGCATCAATCCTGTTGTGTTTCTTTCTTCTGGTGAACCCATTCCTTGGCTTACGCAGAAGATTCTAAAATGTTCTTCCACGTGGAGCTAGCTGTAGAATTCAACAGCTGTAGTGTAAAAGAGATTTAAATAAAGAAGAAAAACTAGACAAAAAATAGTTTCTATCCTTAGCAGAAGTCTTGAACTTTCCTTGAGACCTTACTACATGTATTTCAGAGCTGGAGTATTTGCACATTTCTTTGTCTCCATAATGATTTTCACTAAGAAGTTAATGTTTCCAACTTTTTCTTAGTAATAAACTATTTCCTCTTATTTTAATCTTTAAGGAGAGGTTTCAGTTTCCTGCTCAAGTGACAGATGTCTCTGAAAGTGCCAAGGACCTCATCCGAAGGCTAATTTGTAGCAGAGAGCATCGACTTGGACAAAATGGAATAGAAGACTTTAAGAACCATCCATTTTTTGCTGGGATTGATTGGGACAACATTAGGAACTGTGAGGCACCTTACATCCCAGAAGTCAGCAGCCCTACTGATACATCAAACTTTGATGTGGATGATGATTGCTTAAAAAACTCAGTAAGTATACAATTAACATTTTGATGAGTCAGCCTCTGTAGTGTGCTTTGTAACAAAATGCATGGAAAAGGCAGTTTATTTTACTGTGTTCTGCATAAATAACAGTTAGGTGCTGCTTTGAAAAGAGCTGAGAGGGAAATACTTTCATAGTTCTTAGGCTGGTCCTAAATTCATGCTTGTGGAAGGATAACTTCTGTAAAATCATTGTAGCTTTACATGCCTTTAGCTAATATCTGTTGCAGTGAAAAGTTCAGTGTCTATGTCTTATAAAGAATAATACATTTGCCCACAGATAGTCTGCAAGACTATTTCTAGCAGAGCCTTATTAAGAGTTATATTAAGTTTGCATATTGCATTTTATTGCTCTACTCTAATTGCTCTTATGGGTGTTGGATTCCATTCAATTCATTTCCACTCAACTTTTTCCAGCCTTTTCTCTGACTTGGGTTTTGGGAAATGTAGGAGAAATATCACAGCCGTTTCTTAAGGAACAAGATAATATTTTTACCTTTGCTTAAAATGCTCTCCAACTATTGATTTCAACAGACTTTCTGTTTCTATGCTTTTGAAAAGGAGCTTTGACAGATGATAGATGTCTTAGCATTGGAGGAATGCCTTGTGTTCTCTCCTTGGAAGTATCTTGGGGTGTGTTTGTGTGTGTGTCTGTTGAAAAATGCAGAAACCTGCTGTTTACATGTGAGGTGAAGCATTGTCACCACTTTTGTTTTCTGAACTGCATGTGCATCTCAGTTTCACTCCGTTTTCTGGGCCTGCAGATAAGAGGCAATATGAATTGATATAGACAAGATGATTATTATTTGCATTCCCTTTTCTCCAGCTGCACATTAAAACATGGAAAACACTTTGGCTAAAACACTTTTTGGGTGTCAGTCTCTTCTCCCAAGTAGCAAGCCACAGGACAAGAGGAAATAGCCTCAAGTTGAGGCAGGGGAGGTTACCTTTGGATATTGGGAAAAAATTCTTTACCAAAAGGGCTGTCCAGGAAAGTGCTGGAGTCAACTATCACTACAGATTTTTAAAACAGGCGTAGACATGGTCTTTAGGAAAGTGATTTAGTGATGGACTTGACAACTAATGGCTGGACTCAATGATCTTGAAGGTCTTTTCCAATCTAAATGATTCTGTGATCTCTGATTAAATCTCAGAGCCCTTTTCCTTATGCGCAAATTAAGCAAATCAGTGTAGCTGCATAGAATGACTTGCATTTTTTTTCACTTTGTTTCCTCACTTGCATCTGATATTTCCACCCCCTTCACTACTGAAGTATTTTTATCTTAAAACTTGTTTATACAATCTTCAGATACCTGTTTGCATAGTATTTTGTGCAGCAATAGATATGAGGATGAAGTAGCTGGGATGGATGCTGTGTACAGCAGGGCTTTGTGAAACTGAAATACCTATTGGAGGTTGTTCACACATTTTAATGCTGTCCATTCCACCACTCCTCCTTTTTAGAGCTCAGTCTCCCACCTGAAGCTCTCAAACGATGCCTGTGCAGTGGGAATGCTTTACCATTGTGAAGAAATAGGGACCTGCAGGTGCAGAAAGAATGCTTCTCTGCTGAGTTACTGGACTCTCAGCTGAGAAAATCAAGTCCAAATCTTAATTTGCTTTAGACATTTGGGGGTGAAAAGCAATGCCCCTGAGCTGTTAGAGATGTATGTACCATTTCTAGAGCTTCTTGTTCAGTTTCCAAATTTGAAACATGTGAAGGTTTTGTTCTGTTTTAATATAAGGATGTTATTTTCTTGCCATTTCTTTTCACACCTAGTATCTCAGAACTGCTGAAAAAACCTAGCCTAAGGCATTGCATGACAGAATATTTTACATTTTTGCTTTGACTGGTGGACATTGTATTTCATATTGCTTTGCCTCAAATTCCTTGTATGTAACTTGGAGGTATTTTCTCCTCCATATTTCATACATATCTTTTGATGAAGTTACACATACTTAGACTGCTGGTATAGAAGTCAGCACCACAGATAAGCCCATGAGACCTTTTTTTTTTCTAAAAATTCTTGGCAAGATTCGAATTGCACAGAGCAAATGAGGAAAACCCAATGCTGAAGATAAAAGACAGTGTTGAAAAGCCATGATTGTTATTCTTCCTGAACTTTGAATGAAGCCATAGTCCCATGGAAAAATTATATACATAATAATGAAATAGAAAAAGTATGTTGAGCGTACACACAAGAATAAAGGGCAAAACTGTGCTGTTCAGGCAGCCTAAGTTGTGCTGGGTTTTAGCTTTTAACTGTTTGGTTTAATAGCCTTATTGTGAAGTATGATAGATTCAGTTATAATTCTCTCAGCATGGTTGTACAGTTAAATTCACACAAGCAGTGGGAGATACACATCTCGATCTCTGCAAAACAATTCTTTTACAGAATCTTACCTTATTATCAATATATACGATATTTTAGAAAAGTAACCTGTGTGGCGCCTGAGAATTGTCACATGGACTGTTAAAAGCATGCAATTAAGTGTTTGTTATTTTTAAATTATCTGTAAAGACAGTTTTGAAATTCGAATCTATGAAAGGTGAAAACAAAATGTAAAGAAGAAGTAAAATTTTACTTTTTCTAACCACAGTAATCCAAATGAATTGATATTTTTATTATGATTTAGTGGAAAGTTAAGGCTTTGTAAATTGGTCTTGTCCTTAGTTTCCAAAATGCTTAATTTAATGAATTTACACAATCTAGCAATATCATTAGTATTGTTTGGGAACTCTTATAATATGAAGGTTTTTGTCAGCTAAGAGGACAAGGCTGTGATGTAGTATAGCTGATACCACCACGGGAAAAGTAATTTCAGGTTTCTTTTGAATGCAGTCTTACCCCTTGTCCTTTCCTGCTGAGTTTACATGAAAGAAATGTACAACTGGTTCCTTTCTTCATTTTTGTTTGGGTTTAGAAAGAAATCGTTACATACTTTTTCTGACAGTTTGGAATCTTTATTTCTAGTGCCATAATCATCTTCTTGGGGTTTTTTTTTTTGGTGACTGTTATGGCCGTGTCTAGTAGAGCAACATAAACCTTGCGTCTTGGGGTTAAACAGGAAGCTTTTAACAGAGCATTTAAGAATATTAGAACTTCAAATAGTCCAAGTAAAATAAAAACAGGGTTATTTTAGCCTGAAGAGAAACTCAAAGATTTGTCGTGGTTTGTAGTTCTTTGTCCGGCAAGAAAGAGGAGCAAAGAATGAAGGAATGGTCAAAGCACTAACAGGATTAGAGGAGTCTGTTGTATTACTTCTTTCTAGTAAATGCCTGCTGATTGTTCTCTCTAAATAGAGATGGCCCCCTCAGAAGTGGGCTGGTAATTCTACAGGCAGGAAGCCCTGTTGACTGAATAGCAGAGAGGAGTATAGCAGAGAATAAAAGGTGTGGCTCTTTGTGCTAAGAGCTTCTTGGAAAAAAGAAGGAATAAATTGGCATCTCGTATATGTAATATTCTTCTTTCCTCCAACAATAGCCTATTTAATGAGAAAAGCATTTTTATGTCAGCATGCTCTGTTTTTGTATATGTTAAATGCTATTATAAATAGACTTAGTTGATGCTGTTTCATATTTGGGCTGTAGATAAGGATGACAGTGAATATAGTTCATATGATACTATCACTAACACTTCTCATATGGTTAAACTGGAAAATCTGTTTAAGTCCAGTAGAATACTGCTTACTCAACTGTCCTATTATTTTTCTAGGAAACAATGCCTCCACCATCCCACACTGCATTTTCTGGCCATCATTTACCATTTGTGGGTTTCACATATACAAGTAGCTGGTAAGTTAAGAGTTCCAAAATTGTCTGTAGGCTAGTTATACAGTATTCTGACTTTCTGTCTTTGAAACATATTGAACAGATATCAAAGAATGTGGTTTATTGAGGAAATTACCATTATCTAAAATGCTGTCTGCTCAAAAGAATGAGCTCTCTGAAGGTAAAACTTGCATACATGTAAAGGGCAGCACCTGTGCCCAGGGGAGTTTTGATGAAGAAGGTTGTTATTAGAGAATGTATTAAATAAACTGTACATGACAAAGTTAAGACTAGATGTGTGGACCGTGGCAGAACTTAGTTTATTAAACATTTAAACCAGTTTTATTTCTAGCCCTTTGAAACTTCCGTAAGTCTGGATAGAAATTTTGTAAAAATTACTTTATTGCTATCTAGTGTTAATGTAGAATTTATTTCCCTCATATCCATTGCTAAACTAAACAGGGAAGTCCCATATATGCTCCTTGTTTATGGAAATAAAGAAAGAAAGGATGTTTTACAACCGTTGAAAAACCAAGCCTATATTTCTGCTGGGAATATGACTGTGTCCTAGAATGTCCTAGACTTCGAAAGGATTATTTGCATAAGTAGTGGCATGTGTACATGAGTAGCCACAGCATTTCTGACATGTCCATGTCCTATTTGTTTTGGGATAATTTCACACCATTTTTAGTGATTGTTGTCTTTAAAGCATTTGTGATACTTGATTCAACAATTCTCAAATGAACTATTATTGTAATCTCACTGTCTAGGGTGTTGCTTTTTGCTATCTGACTAACGTAAACTGTCCATAATGATTTTTAATCAGGAGTTCATCTGCTTCTGTGTAACAAAAAATGCATTGAGGAGGTCAGGCATGCTAGGTAAAAATTATTTCAATTTCCAATGAGCACATACTAACAAGGTATTCTTTGATGTTGTTATAAATGGTATGGTAATTAACAACCTAAATAAACTGGTTTTTGATTGATGTTTTTATAGCACTATTTTAACCCAGGCTGTTGTAAAATCCAATACTATTTACTTTTTTCGCTCAGTGTGCTTTCAGACCGCAGCTGTCTAAGACTGACAGCTGGACCACCCTCCATGGATCTTGATGCCAGCATTCAAAGAACTTTGGAGGATAGTTTAGCAACAGAAGCTTATGAGAGGAGAATAAGACGTCTAGAACAAGAAAAGCTTGAACTTAGCAGAAAACTGCAAGGTATAGTCATTAAAAAAAAAAAAATCATTCTATCATTTTTAAACATAGATCAACCTGCAGTTTTGTAAGGCATTGTTTATACTGTGGAAAAAAAATATTAAATATACTTCTTGGAATGCTTTCTAGCAGAAAAAAAATTCTCTTCATTATTTCTGTAAACAAATCAAATTCCTGTTACTCTTTATACCTGAAATACACCATGTATGCAACTTCTTATGCTAACTTTGTTCTCACTGTACCTTGGCCAATATGGCATAAACATTTCATTCTTAAAACTTCTAATAACTTAGTTTGTCCTGCTGACAATTGATGAAAAATTGGCACTTAATAGTTGGAAGTTATAAATTGTAGAATGCCCAGTGCAGGATCTTTTGGCATGTCTTGATTTATCAGTAGTAGCTCTTTGATCTCTTCAGATGTCAGACGTGTTATTCGTCCCTCTCTCTTCCATCTTTTACTAGAGTCCACTCAGACAGTGCAGGCTCTGCAGTATTCAACGGTGGATGGCCCAATAACAGCAAGCAAAGATTTAGAAATTAAAAGTTTGAAAGAAGAAATTGAAAAGTTGAAGAAACAGGTAACAGGTATGTTATAAATACTAACGTAAAAGCTGTAACAGGAAACTATATTTTGCCAAGTTTGGTCTTTTCCTCTCCAATTGTAATGCCAGTTTTCTTTGTCTTTATGAAAGAGTTTTCCAGTCTATTTTTACTTTTTGTTTTACCCCTCACTCCTCCACTGTACCTCAACATTTTATCCAAATTCAGTTTGAGTTTTCCAAGTGGCAAGGAGTAGTGCATGAGAGAAGATACAATGGCCATAAGGCTGCACTTCCAGCAGCAGAACTCACCAAGAAAACTGCCAGCAAAATAAGTCCTGCCTACAGCTGCATGGCCCCTTCTCCATCTGTGCATTCCCTGCATTCTCTCATGACTTTATTTAATTCAATTAAACAAGGAAAATGCTGTTAGATAGAGAGAACTTAATCAATTTATGATCAGATAAATCGGCACAAGGTGGGCAATAGAAGCACAGGAGGAAAGGGATATGAGAGGGAGAAGAACCACCTTTCAGCTCTACCGTCAATGCGTTGTCATTCCTTTCAAAAGTGAACATTTATTTTCTTTGGTTCTGAGAGTTCTTGAAGATTTTATGAAAACTAAAGTTTTGGCTGTCAAGTACCTCAGTACTTTAGGTCTGAATAGTGTTTTTGAAATCTGTGCAGCTAAAAAGATTAATTTTTAAAATTAATGTTATGCTGCCTTTCATCAGGACTCTCAAGCTAGTCAAAAAAGCAAAGATCTACTTAGGCCAGTATGTGTATTTAATAGAGGCAATGGGAGACGTTTAGGGAAAGATCCATCTTTTTCCACCCTTACTTTCCCAGATTCTGGGCAATTCATATTTTAAGAACTTTGAGAGGGGGGGCTTATATTGCACCACTGTATTGAATATAGTTGTGAGTGAACCAATTTGCTCTCTGTTTAGCTAATACCTTTTTAGCCTGCTTTAAAGGCTAGTATTCAGTATTCTAGATTTGATATTCTGAATTAAGTTAAAGGGAGTTTTCTCACATGGTGATTCATAGCATAGGACTCCTGCTACCTGTCTCCATAATGCTGTCCTTAAAACAGGATCTTGAGAGCAGAGGTATCTCAAAAACGAAGAAAGGAAGCACAGCGAGACTTTTTTGTTTAGAAAAAATAACAAGAGACTGTTAGGTATCAGATCTGGAACCAGAGAAGCAGAGAGAAAAACCCAATTAATCTTATAGAAATAGGAAAATGTCTGCATTTTGTGTGAAAAATCAGTCACAAGTAGTGATAGATACATCTCTATTATATGTCCATATCTTGCCTGAGGCTAGGGAAGAAGAAAGCCAGAAGAGTTGAAGGAGACTACAAAAAACATTTGTTCTGGTTTGTATTTGTGACAAGACTTCATTCAGTTCCTGGAAGTGTCAGGAATGCCAGCAGCGACACCCACAGAAGGAGTAACTTGAACTTAACTTGCAGACACTTGAGTTGATGTGTTTAGACTCTGCAGCTGCCTTATGGGGCAGGAGCAGCTGTGTGTGAACTGTGGAGTGCAGCACATAGATTACAGCCAGTTAAAATTGTGTAGTCTGAAAAAAGCCCATTACAGATAGGCAGTTGGACAGCTGCTCTGGAGTGATGCAGCAGTTTTGTATTGTACCAAAGGCATTATTTTTGGATAGGAACATGGCTTAGCTAGCTCAGGAAGGATCACTCTGGTTTGAGTGATGCCATGTTGGCACTTTATCAGGACAAAGGGCTTTGTGAAATTTTGCTCCAGCTGAATGTCCCTCCTCTTACTGCTGTAATGACGATTAAAAACAACATGATCAGAAACCCCTTCTCTGCAACAATCCTTAGATCAGGTTTTGAGTCTTTGGGACCACCGAAAAGCAACATTTATGAGATCAGCTTTTGAATGAGACCAGTCATTCACAGAAAAACATCAGGATCAGCTTTAAATTATATTTTATGTTTACTATTGAGCTGCAACTTAGTTCATTGCTGAAAGTATCACTTCCTTTGGTAATGAAAAAAAATTGTAAAGGTGTGGAAACATTCCCCAACATATCTGCTATCCCTTTTGTAGTGGTTTTGCATTGCCAACTTGACATTTCCCAGCTCATGCACTAAATAATGTGGTAGGTTGAGCACTGGCTAAACATCAGTGCATTTACTAGAATTATTTACTCTTTTTCTGTTGTGGGATAGGATTAGGAGAAGAGCAAAGAAGGCTCAAAAATTTAAAGGGTATAAAGAAAACTTTATTTAAACTAAACTAAAGAAAAAAAAAGAATCAGAATAAAATTTTTAGAACACTTTTCCTCCCCCCACAACTTTCTTTTCCGCTGATGATGTACAGAGACAAAACTTTAGGACTTAGGTCAGTTGGCCACCTGTAAATTAGTCTTTTATAAGTTCTCTTAGGGAGAGGAGTCTCTTTTGCCATGTGATGGAGAATACTCCACAAGAAACAGTTCTCTTGTGGCTTCAATTTCCATGAATAGCAGCCGCCCCGAAATCTGCAATCATGAAATCCCTCCCATCTCATGCAGCCTTCCCACAGCTGTGTTTATGGTCTGTGTCTAACTNGTGTCTAGCTTATGGGGTACTATTTTAAGGATGAGTTGTTCAAAAGCAAAGGTTCTCTTCATCTATCTCTGAGATCGTCTTCATCTCTAGGAACAGAGGTCGTCTTTTCCTGGGGGCAAAGGGTCGTCTTCATCACTCTTACATCTCTCTCTGTTCAAGCTTCTCATGAGATCACATCTACTTCAACATTTACTTACTTCAGCACAAACGCCTTTCCTCATGTCTGCAATTTGAACACTCCATCTCCCCATACTGTTTCCATGAATTAAAGGGATATTCTAATGTATCACAGTCCATTACCATGGTCTTGCAAAAGAATTTCAGCTTAAGTCTAAGGCATCTCCTCATTCTCCTCCCATCTGGGACTTGACTCCTTCTTCGCTGACCTTAGTGTCTTCACATTGTTTTTCTACGTCTTCACTCTGTGCTTCCTCTCAGTTGAGAGAGGATCAGCTCTTTTCATCTCCGCAATGGAAGAGTTAATACCTTGCCCAGGACCTGCAGAGGTCATGCTGGTTTCTACTGGGCAGCGGCCGAAGCAGTCACGGTGATGGATCCAGGCCGCTCTGGGGCTGTGCCCGGATCTC